>PVYE01002965.1:44892-62501 GCA_002995055.1 Rhizopogon rudus | reverse complement strand
AGCATTGAAAACATCCCGTTTCGTCCTTTTGATGCGATGGTGGTCAGCCATAGAAGGCCATGAAACCGAAAATTTGTGGAAAGCAGGATGAGAGGGCTGCATTGTCAAACAGGATCGAGTCAGTAATTTGGGTGAAGGTCATGGTAATATTCAATGTCGAAACGGACCTTGACATTGCAAATGGCGCTCGTGGAGAGATCATCAAGATTGTACTCGATGAACGAGAAACGGTGTTCTCACCCTTGGCGCCAATTGTAGAACTGACTTATCCACCAGCATACATTCTGGTGAAGATGAATCGTACAAAAGCAGTCCAGCCGGAGAGTCTCGACAAAGATGTCTTACCATTGGTTCCATGAGAACAAGGCCAGATAATCAGTCACACAATAATAGACATCGGAACTCCACCCACAGGCGGACTTACGCCGTTCAATGTTTACGTTGCTCTATCACGAAGCCGAGGGCAAGACAACATTCGATTAATTGGAGACTTTGACGAGAAGCTGTTGATGACGCATCCCTGCGAGTATTTGCGAATTGAAGATGAAAGGCTGGTACGACTTGACAATGAAACTGAGATGTGGTGGAAAGATATGACAACTCGGACAGAGTATATCACGGATAACCAGCCCAGTATGTATTGACGAGGAACGCTGCGCCAAAGATTCCCACGTCAACAAAATTTTGACCATTCAGCCACAATTATCACTTCCAGTGACCTTGTAAACAAGGTAATAACTGTCATTCTATGTAGCGCCTTGGCGTCCACGTCTGGGAAATTTTATAAATCTCAATGAAAGAACGAAACGATTGACTCTATGTCTTAGTCATTCTGAAGCATCTAACGAGCACTTAGCTTGGAAACTAAACTATCATAATAATCAGCTCGACGGAATCAGGAAGCACCAAGGTCGCTAATACTTATGACTTATCCAGCCAATGTTTCGCTTATGGGATATTTTAACTTATTAAGGCACCTTCTGCTATAAAACAGCCTATGTACAATACTTATGAGGGCAACGTATGTCCGTCTTCCGCCGCGCTATTGAACGATGTCTTGCAAGAACGGTTTAAACCGGATGTCGACTTCATGGAGTAACTGGTGGAGATAGCATGGATTAAGGAATTCGAAAGACATACTTGGGCTGGGACGCAAGTGAAGGAAGGGTCAAAGCACTCTTCGGGTTGAGGTCTGGCGAACTTCGTCATGGTACGATTGTAAACATATATAGGGGAAATTATGAGACAATATCAATTAAGGTTGTTGTACCAATGGGTATACCATTGTCCAAAGTCGATGAGAAGAAATATGCAAGAGACACTGAAAGTCCGCGAGATAGGCCATATATTCTATTTCTTCTGTATTGCATTCACCAACCTATCGTTCGGATATGTCAATTCCGTCAGTAAGAACGCACATCGCATTGCACTGACCAGTCTAATCCTTCCTCCAGTCCTTCACCCTCTGTTGCGCAGCTCCCACGCACACTCCATGGTCTTGACGTTTCGCGACCTGCGAGACCTAGTTGTTCGCTGATATTGTCAGGTTTCAGCGCGCCCTCAACATCTTGCTTATTGCAGAATACAAGAAGCGGCACGCCGTTAAGTTCATCCTCCGAAAGCATGGTCAACAGTTCACTCCGAGACGTCGTCAATCGTGCATGATCCGAAGAATCGATGACATAGATTATGGCAGACGTGTTTGGAAAGTAACATCGCCAATATGGCCTTCGACCACCAGTTAGGAATTTGCTGACGAAGGTTGAACTGTACGTACCGTATGCTAGACTGTCCCCCAAGGTCCCACACTTGGAACTTGATGTTTTTGTACTGAATAGGATTGTCATGCAATAGGATACACACTCTGTAGAGCAACACACCTGAACAGTCTCCACATTAAAGCCAATTGCTGGGTTGTTCTCCATGAGCCCCCAAACCCACCAAGCCTATGATGACGTACTCACTTGGGATCGTAGACACTACTTCTCCAATCTGTGAATTCATTCAGACTTCGCCTGCATATGTTCTGAATATCCCTGACCTGTAAGCGATACAGAATTGTTGTCTATAAAACCACCAGTCGACCTCAGACACTACTGCATTCATTCTGTGGGCGATCAGACATACCTTGCCAGCCGAGTCGAGGCCGAGCATGAGTATACGAACATCCTGGTCTTTGCTCCATCGTACCAACGAGGTCAACGACGTGAAAAGGGAAGAAATCGTTAAACCCATGAAGTGGTGAAGTGGTGTAAGTATTAAAAAGTTGTTGTTCAGTGTACAAAGTTGTACTGGTGACCTTGTCACGTGTCAGGCAAATAACTCTTGCCGTCCCGCACTGCAACTGCAGTTACTCCACTGTGCGGCATGTCTGTAACAGCCGTCGGGGACGGATCACCCAAACTACACAAAAAGCCCAAAAAATTCAAGTCCGTGGAGTCTCATGCCAATCCAGGCAATGCAGATGAAGTACGCGCAAAGCCAAAGAAAAAAAGGCACCGAGAGGCTACCAGGAACGTATTACCCTCAAACCACAAGGATCAGGCTCGCGCGACCCAGGATTCCAATGCCTGCAATCCCTCTTCTCCTCTAGATGCGTCTTCTGCAGGTTCGGGAAACGTCGCGTCCAAAAATGCACAGTTAGCAGATTCGGCTACAGGTTACTCAGGGGGATCACCTAAGGAAGAGAAGGAGAAGCACTTGGGAGATGTTGTGCGTGATCAGTCGAAAGGTGCAAGTAGTAGTGACGAATATAGGGATGAGGATCAGGTGCGCTCGGGAGATATCGTGCATGATCAGTCAAAAGATGCAAGTAAGGATGACGAAAGTAGGAAGGAGAAGAAGGAAAAGAAGAAGAAGAAAAAGCGGTCTGATGAAGGCAAAGAGGAGGAAGCTGCAAAGTCAGACGATGCCAAGGTTCAAACAATGGAAGAGGAAGCCTCAGACAAGTCGCGACAGAAGAAGCGGAAGAGGAGTGTCGAGGAACAGTCAGAAGACACCCCTACTGCCAACAAATCGCGCAAGAAAAGGAAAGGTCACCGTACAACAGATGCACTCTTCCCAGATCCCAGTGCAGATGAGTCTCTGTCTGATCAAAGTCGAAAAGGTATGCCGCCAAATTTGAGTGTTTGTTTATTGACGAAGACACGCTTTTGCAGTGTTGTCATATGCACATTCTCGCTTCCAGCATCTACCAAACTGGAAGTTCAATAAAGCGAGGCAGATATGGCTCGTCAAACAATTGTGGTCGGAAGAAATGGTGAGTTTCTCATATGCACTTGTCGATTAGCTGATTGTGGTTTTCTGTCCCAGATACCAGAGACATATTTTGCCTTGGTGGTCAAATATCTCGCAGATGGAGAGGGGAAGGTTCGAGATGTATGGTTTTGACATTTCTCTCTCGAGCGGGCTCATGATGATTTTTCCAGACCCTCGTCCAGATGTGCAATTCTGCGATTGCCCCGGTGACAGCGGATGCTTCTGTAGCATCGGCCACAGAGTTGACTGATCTTTCGAACGGAGAGTTCGCTACTACGACCAAAATTACGAGAGCTCGTAGCTTACTGGATGCATTGTCTCGTGTCCAGTAAGATTAGCAGTCTTACCTGGCGCGTGGCAGGCTATTGCGAGATTCATGTTTAGCAGACAGGCGCACAACCCTAGTAAGAATAATATGATCACTTGACATTCTAGAATGAACACTCTGAACAACTATCAAGTCAAAAACGCTACAGTACTAATAGGCGAGACGGGCACATTGACTGAATTGGCGGGAGCCGGCGGCGCCTTCGCTTTCTTCGGCAGAGCTTCAGCGACGTGCTTAACAGCCCCAGTTATCAAAGCGACCTCGACCTTCCTCTCCGTCTCGTTCAACTCGACAGCTCCCAAAAGATCCTCAAAGCTCTTGCGAACCACCTGAACAGCATTATCGTCAACCACGGCTGCCTGTCCATCTCGCAATGTCTGCGGTTGTCCAGCGGTGTTGATCTGGGCATTATTCCAAATGGGTTCCACGTCTTCCTTGCCCAGGCCAACGTTGGCGCGCCCGCCTAACTTCTCCCAGTGGCTGATCCGGTTAATGCTGAGATCCGTGAATACTGTGTCCATTGCGGCAATCAAACCATCGATCTGTTCTGCGGTGTGGCGAGGAGTGACAGTGACCCGAAGACGCTCTTCGCCGACGGCAACAGTGGGAAAGTTAATTGCCTGAACGTAGATACCGTGTTCGTGGAGAAGTTTGTCACTGGCTGCTTTTGCGAGTCCAGCATTACCAACCAAAACCGGAACGATATGAGAAGGACCAGGGACGACGGGTATATCTAAAGCAGCGAAGCGTTCTTTGACAGTGCGGACATTGACCTGCTTCAGTGCACGATCACCAACGTGGTGCTTTTGGTAAATGACGGAAGCTCGAGCACCAGCAACTGTAGCGGGAGGCAACGACGTGGTGAAAATGAAACCAGGTGCGTATGAACGAATCATGTCGATGAAATCGCGGGACCCCGCGACATATCCGCCAACAGTGCCGTATGCCTTGCCAAGTGTACCTACCCAGATGGTAAGCGATGCTCGTCACAGATATTCACAAAATGACCCACCAGTAATCATGTCAATACGATCCATGACGCTATCCTTGATTGGTTCGGGGCTTTGACCAGCCTTCTGGTGAGCCTCCCAGTCAAGATGCTCGGCAACGCCCGCACCGCGAGGTCCGTAAAGTCCAACAGCATGGACTTCGTCAAGGAAAGTCACGGCACCGTACTTCTTAGCCAGATCACAGATCTCTTTGATAGGCCCCACACTACCGCACATCGAGTAGACACTCTCAAATGCGATGATCTTGGGGGTGTCCTTCGGATACTTCTGCAGTTTGGCTTCAAGATCATTGAGATCGTTGTGCTTAAAAATTTCCTTTTTCGCGCCGGAGTGCCGAATACCCTGAATCATAGATGCGTGATTGGAAGCGTCTGAGAAGTAGACACAACCAGGAAGTTTGGAACCGAGAGTAGACAAGGTCGCATCATTGGCGACATAGCATGATGAAAATACGAGCGCAGCCTCCTTACGATGAAGTGTAGCAAGCTCACGCTCAAGAGCGAGATGCGTAGCACTATTCCCCGCTATGTTTCTAGTGCCCCCCGCACCTGCGCCGTATTTGCCTAACGCACGACTGTGTGAGATAAACGTAAGCTTCAGATCAAAATCATGCCAGCTGGGAATACGCACTGCATGGTTTCAAGTACGACAGGATTATTTCCCATCCCCAGGTAGTCGTTAGCGCACCAGACTTGAACTTCTTCATTCACATTTGCAGTGTGCGCGACCGGAAATTTATCAGCGAGTCGATTGATGTTATTGAAGTAGCGGTAGGATTGATCCTTGTGCTTCTTCTCGAGCTCGGCCGCATAGAAATTGTCGTAGTTGAATGCACCTGAAGTGGAAGCGGTAGCGGTAGCCTGCTTCTCTTCCATATCAGGCAATTTCGCGAGTTTTTCTGCTGCAGCAGCCTTGTGGAAAGGACATCCAGCGGCGGCAGCCTTCTGGGCCGTGCCTGACGTTTCCTTTCCCGCCTCAGTCGTCTTGTTAGCAGAGGCGGCGGCAAGGTCATCGGCCATGCGAGCAGCAGCCCGAGCAGCGGAAGCGTGAGGGCATTTGGCAATATCCGCTTCAGAAACGTTGGTGCCAGGGAAAATGCCTTTGCTGTGGTGAATGTTCTGGACGTCAGCCTGTCCAGCGACACTGGCGTAACCAGCGACCATCTGACCGGACCGCATCACCAGAGCCGGGCCCATGATGGGGCAACCCGTTGCTCGCTCGGTGAGCTGGGAGATGGAGGGGAATCTGGGTGAAATACTGCTGCTGAGAGCGCGAAGAGTAGAGGTTTTCGTCCCGCCCAAGAAGGGGCAGGAGCTTTTGAAACGAGCCAGGGACGAGAGCTTGTCCATGGTCAACCGATGGGGTTGTCGATAAAAGCTCACAGAATATATACCAAAATCTGAAACATCAGGTGAACGGTTAGAAAAGTTAGTTGAGACCGACACAGATACGTAGGCTTACGAGCAAGTACTGGCGGATGCGATGGGGAAAATCGGGGATGGTAGATTTGAAACTCTTTGACGACGTTATAACTTGAATTAGCAACACTACGATTGGCTGGCGACCATCACGTGGCTATGGTCCATTTGAACTGTAAGCTGTGAGCTGTCCGACCGCATCGTACGTTTGACAAATTGACAGTCATTACATAGTTACATTCCACGTCAACAAAAAGTGAGTAACTAGCTAGCTTAGTTTCAAAGTTAGCAGCTTTCTAACCCCGCAAGGAAGACAGGCACCCTTCTAGTACATCTAAAGCCACATCGACTTCTTCCTTTTCGACATTTAGAGAAGGTACCAGACGCACTGCGTCTTTCCCAGCAGTCAACAAGAACACTCCACGCTCTTGTGCCAACTGTACCACCTTTCCGGGGTGAGAGGCATCATTGAAGCCAAGGCCACGGATGAAACCACGACCGCGCACATGCGGCTGTAACATTGTTGGGAACCATTTCGGTAAAAGTTTTAGCCGGCTGCTCATGTAAGCGCTTATCTCCTCGATATGGGCAATGAATGCACGATCACTCAAACGGCTCAGGACGTGATGACCAACCGCACAGGCCATGGGTGACCCTCCGAACGTTGTCCCGTGAGTGCCTATCAGAAGTTATAAGCCCCTGTGAGCGATCTACGTAATTATATCCTTACCCGCAGTCATTGTAGATGCAATGATATCACGAAGCAATACCGCGCCAATTGGATAGCCATTGGCGAGCGGCTTCGCCATTGTAATGATATCAGGATGGCAATCAACGGGCAACGCCGAATGCGCCCATAGAGTTCCCGTCCTGTACAAGCCGCACTGGAATTAAGTCAGACTATGTCCTGTGATAATTTATAAAGTACAACAAACTTGAATCTCATCATAGATCAGGACCGTTCCAGTCTGATCGCAGCGTTTTCGGAGTGCCCTCAGCCATTCCTCGGTTGCGGCAGTGGCGCCTCCTTCTCCCTGTATGGGCTCAACGATCACGGTGCAGGTGTCATCACCGACGAGCCCATCCAGACATTCCATATCATTAAGCTTGCCAACACTGACCCCGGGTATCAGCGGTCGAAAGGGTGCCTGGTATTTTTCCGTGGATGTGACGCTCAAAGCACCCATGCTCCGTCCATGGAAAGAATTCTCGAAGCACACGATACGAGTTTTAGGGCATGAAGGATCGTCAGCCTTTCCACCAGTCGCTGCAGCCCAGCGATCTTTTCCGACTTTACGGGCTATCTTCAATGCGCCTTCATTCGCTTCCGTGCCAGAGTTGGCAAAGAAAACTTTAGCCCCGTGCTTAGCGTTTGATGAAGATGGCGAGGTACTTCCAGCGGCGTAGCCTAGTCCCCCGTCTGTTTCAGTGAGTGTCACCAGAAGCTCCGCTAGCTTTGGTGCCCATTGGTTGTAGTATACATTTGAGGTATGTAGAAGGGTCGATGATTGATGTTGTAGCACCTGTCAGGGTATAGTCAGGTCTCAGTTCCGTTCGAGATGTAGGAAAACTCTCACCTGTGAAACACCTGGATCTGCATGTCCTAATGCGTTCACTGCTATTCCTGCGCTGAAATCAAGAAATTTTCGGCCATCTACGTCCCAGACCCAGCTACCACTTCCATGCGACAGCACGAACGGAGGGCGTGCATAGACAGGAAGGATGTATTCCTCGCCAAGTGCTACAGTACTCGTGGTTGCAGAGGACTGTGAAGGTGCCGAAAGGTCATATGTAGGCTTCAAGTAGCGTGTACTGGGAGATGTTCGGAGCTATGGCAGTGCATATCTTGTAGACCAAAAAAAAACACGGGGTTTCTAGCAGCGTACCTCTGATACGTTTGAAGCATGACGTCTAGGTGCTGTTGATGAGAGTGCGATGCTTCGAGCTAAAATTTGTAGCCTGGACACCGGAACAGGACTCGCCAGACGAGCCAGACGCACTGTGGAGTGCATTTTGATGTTGAATGTTAGACCAACGTTTGGCAAGCTACGGAGAATAGATGCGGACCCGAGTCCTCAATTTATGCAGAGCAAACAGTATTTGGCATGTGAGGCTGAGTAACTCTGAGTCAGAGCGTCACCGCAAGATTTAATTGTGACACAGGAACTCAAGGAGAGCCGACCAGTCGGTATTGGGGCGAGCATATAAACAGAGAGCCAGTAGCATTACAACAGCACTACGAAGCTTGGGACAACCGCAGATTTTGTACAAATTGAAATACCAAGCAGAAGCAAAAATGCAGTGGGCGAACCGCATAACATCCAGACAAAATAAATGAATACTTAGGATGCTGCACTGACGTCTCAATCTCTGGAATGACTGCGTCCTGTGCTCACTGACATGGACGAGTCTGAAGAAGCTGAGCGACCACGTCCTCGCGGTGATCGAGAAGCACTTCTCCCACGATCTTGATCTGCTCCATTGCGGGGAGGTGAGAGCTCACGGTTTTGCCGAGGAGGGGACTCGGACCGATCCTGTCCACGTCGGCGGGGTGGCGATTCTGAGCGATCACGACCACGAGGAGGCGTTTCTGAACGCTCACGCGGCCGACGGGGATGAGTGGAAGATGGGGACCGCCTAGACGGGGGCGTTGGAGACCCAGAACGCTGATAGCCTCCTCGACCGGGAGAACGGGACCGCAATTTAGATGGCATAGGAGACGGAGAGCGTCGACGGGGCGGAGGAGACCGGAGGTCAGCAGAAGGTGACCTGCGACGTCGGACATCTCTTTCGCGTCGTGGGGAGCGACCTGGGCTTCGACTCCTGCGATCACGGTAGTCTCTGGGTCGGTCCCTGAATGCAGGAACGGGGGGAGGTGGCATTCGCTCCTTCCTTCGGCTAGTTTCTTCCCTTTCTCTCCTTATCCTATCTTCCTCCCTCCGACGCAGGCGATCACGCTCCCTCTGCTCTGCCTCCCACTTCTGCTTTTGCTCCAACATTTTCAGCCTGTCTTCTTCCCGTTTCCTTTCCCGCTCCTCTCGCTCAACCATACGACGCATCTTATTTTCCTCCTGCTTTTCTCTATCAAATGCCTCGCCCTCCGTGTAGGTGCTTTTCATGCCTAGTGCTCGGGCCATCTTGTCGAGTTCGACCTTTTTGGCAGCAGCAAGGCCATGTGTGTCGGACGGTTTCAAATTTTTAGCAGATGGAGCAAGTAATGCTAAATCCTTGTTCAAGCTTGCGCGAAGTTCTTCAACTTGAACGTTGATGGTTGCTTCATCTAAACTGTTCAGGCCGATTAGAGAATGGCTAAATGTAAACATTTGAGTTCAAGTACCCATCGTCCTCTAACTGCAGTTGCAGTTCCAAGCATTTGACCTCAACCTTTCGCTTTCTCTCATGCTCCAAAATACCCTCATCCGGTTCTCTGTGCTTGGGGGGAGCTACGCTCCAGGCAGCAGCCCTGTCTGCGGCCGTCTCGTGCACACGAAGTGCCGAGAGATTACGCATAACATAGCCATTTGTACCGCTGTGATCCGTATGAACATAATGAATTCGAGTGTGGCCCAAAGAACACACCTTCCGCGGGGGGTGGTTAGTCCAATACCGTTGTACATGGCGTTCTGGAGATGAAGGATGACGAGTGGTTCAAAATAGTGATGTGACAAAGTAGAAGCGGAGTTCTAAGTGTAGTGCATGCCGTGTCCGGCATTGACGGTCTTCAGGTACATTATGTGTGTCATTTGGTCTCCGTAAGTGGACGCGTTGTGGTAGCGGCACAACAGCCTCAGTATAGACTTATAATAACTGACCTCGCGGCTCGGACGTCCTCCTACATAATATCTCGCCCTTTCTTCCCTCCTCCTTTCTTATAAACATCTTTCCACAATTTCTGCCATCAATCTTCTCCGCAGGTCATCAAGCGCAATGTCGGCGTCAATTCCAGCTAGTACCTCGTCTACCTTCCTCCCACTTCCTCCGGCTAGGGGAATACCTGTTACATTCACGGCGAGCTTGAAGAGTTGGTAAGTGGAAGAAAGTCAAATTTACCCTACTCTAAGGCGCTCATTATCCGAGATAGGTGGGCTGCTGGGGAGAAGCAGGGTGCTGCATCTGAGGAGCGGCTACTGAGGTATGTACCGTTCAAGATATTCCCTTGCATATGACGCATGTCCTCTTTCTAGGCGACTTCCCTTCTTCGTTCCAGAGAGGATGGCTGCAGCTCCCGATGACAGTCCTGTTATCGCACGAGGAGAGCGCGTGGAGCTCGCAGCGCCGAAACACTTTTTAAATACCCTTTCGATCAAGTCCACGAATCCATCACCTAACGCACCACCCCCAGCCGTCGTCCTTCACGGATACGGTGCAGGTCTAGGTTTCTTCTTCCGTAATTTCCCTGCACTCGCACAATGGGCAGGGCATCGCGGCACCGACGTCTTTGGCGTGGACTGGCTGGGCATGGGCCGTTCCGCCCGTGTACCCTTCACCATCAAATCAAAGCGAGACGATATCTCCGGGCGTGTATATGAAGCCGAATCCTTCTTTGTCGACTCATTGGAGGAGTGGCGAATTAAGATGGGCCTCGAGAAGATGACGCTGATTGGGCACTCGCTCGGTGCTTATTTCAGTGTTGTATACGCACTTCGGTACCCCACCCGCGTGCACAAGCTCATTCTCCTTTCTCCTGCTGGGGTCCCTCATGATCCAAATAACCTCACCATGCCCTCGCGCGAACTAACCGATACGGGTGACTCGGAGAGCTCGACGGGTGATTTCGCTGTCACTGCATCTGCTGCGGAGGTTAAACGAATACGGGAAGAACAGAAGGTTATGAAGGAGAAGGAAAGCCGCTCAAGAAGGCTCCTGACGTACCTGTGGGAGGAGGGTTGGAGTCCCTTCCAAGTTGTACGCTCAACCCTTTTCTGGGGTCCAATGCTCGTGGGAAAGGTTTGGAACATGGTATCGTCAAGTAGACTGGGATATTGACGTTTCTCTCTGTGCAGTACTCCAGCCGCCGCTTCTCTGGTTTGACTGAAGATGAAACGCGCGATATGCATGATTACATATTGAATATCACACTCGCCAAGGGTTCAGGAGAATATTGCATATGTAAGTCTTGATCCTTCATTTTCATCTTCGTCTCAACAGGGATTATCGCAGCCCATATACTTGCGCCCTACGCTCATGCTCGTATGCCGCTTGTTGATAGAGTATCCGCGCTCAAAATACCAATAACTTTCGTTTGTATGTACCATTTTAGCTTCGTCCCTTGAGTGACTTCTCATGATTTTCTCTTAGATGGTGAGCATGATTGGATGGACCCCCAAGGTGGACTACAGTCTCTCGAAAATCTCCGCAAAGCTGGCAATTATGATAGTAAGATGTACAATATTCCCTATGCTGGTCATCACGGTGCGTCTTCCGTCTTATAGGGATCTTCCAGCCATCTAATCCAGTTTCACTCAGTGTATCTGGATAATCCCAAGGCTGTAAATGAACTCCTCATTGCGGAGCTTGACGAAGCCGAGAAACAGCAGCATCTGTTTGCTTCCTCGCAGTCATGATAATATAATTACATGCGCTGGTAGGGTTCGGCATCAACATCATTCATGTTCGTTCAGAGACGGTTGTTCTAGCAAGACACCACCTCTCTTATATAGATTTTGCATTGTTTAGGGAGCAATAGATAGTAGATTAATAATGTATCACGAATTATCGTCGTTTAGGGTATCAAATTTCAATACATATTTACAACCATCATAATTTTATTCGACTGCGTATCGAATGCATGAGGCGCCCACCGCCAACACCTATATCTCCTCTGGCTAATCTACGCTACACTCAAGATAATGGTGGTTGGGCACAATGGAGGCGAGATCCTAGATTAAAGTGGTAACACTAGTCGATGAGACACCAAAAGGACGTCATCGAGTAAATGTGCACTAGTGGTGCATAGGTTGGCTAGGCGCGGTCATAAAACGTTCTGGGTATCTCGCCTTGATTCTTGCCGCAAGATCCTCCTCGTATATCTGATCCTGACCTAACTGATTTCCGAGCGTCAACCACCTACGGAGAATCGTCAGCATACACCACACCGTATGACATCGTTCGCTGCCACCTACCCAGGCCGCGTATTGTGTTTTCTTCCGAAAATCTCAATCTTCCGCCCGCCAGGACACATCCTTTCGATCAGCCCATATACCTCATCTGGCTTGCGACTCGTCTCGCGCACCTCGCTCACGATGACGTCTGTGTCGAGTCCGCGGTTCGCCCATGAGGGGAAAACGAGGTTCCCCGCAGCGTCTGTACGCGTTTTGACACCGACAAGCATGTGCTCTTTCGTGTGGTTGAGCCAGTGGCCTGTTCGGCCAGTACGAATTACGCGCTGGAGCTACTGAATGTAAGTAAATAGAATGGGCGAGAGAGGTTGTGAGTTTACCTGGTTAGTCTTAACCCAGACTACTTCATCGACACGAGTGTACCCCCATACTCGAAGACACTCTCTACCAACTTCCATTGCACGCCCAGTGACCCAAAGGAAGAGAATTCCTTCGTCCTGAAGCGTTGGTATCGGCATGGCACGCATTTCATCGTCTGTCATGGTACCATACGGCAGCTATTTAAATTCACTCAGACTCACGAAAGGTGGAATGATCCTATAAGACGCGCACGCTCATGTGTATATCCCATGGCGGGTCTGCCATAATAACGTGAAACTTCCCAAGTACTGAATAGTCAAAACGGCGCAGGTCACAGTTGAGCCACTGAGGAGGAAGCTGTTCGGGTAACGTCAGCAACGAGCACAGTGAGACGCAGCCGTAGTACTTACCACTTGCATGTTTTTCCCATCAGGGCCCATTCCCAGCTCAATCTTGAAGGGTTTCTTTATCCTCTGAGATCTCCATGCATCAGCAGGAGCAAGGGGCCCGTCCTTCTCGTCCCAGTCAATCTCGAAATGCAGATACCGACATGGTGCCTTCTCCTTTCCCCGTCCTCCTGCACCGAGTCCAGACGGCAATGACACGCGTGCTCCAGTGCCAGGTGGGAAAGGAGTAATAGAAGGTGATTGTGAGTACGTCGGCTCAGAGTAGCACGTGTTGAGGTAAGAGCAATGTCCGAGGTTAGGGTCAGTGTGTGGCCGAATGAGAGGACGGAAGTGGAGGCGGTCACAGAAGGCAGGGTTGAGGGGATTGGCAGGATCAGCTTGAGAGCGGGATTTGGCGCAATCTGCTTTGGTGATGTAGGTGCAGATCGGTTCGAACCCACCGTTGACAAATCGAAACTGTCCTGAACGCTCAGTATAATGCAGAACATGGACATGAGTAGTTCACGCACGCGTTCCGCAAGTAATCGTCCCTTCGCAGTGCTCTTCTGGAGGATTACGTAGACCTCCCTCAGGTCCTTACTTAGACTACCCAGGGGAGTGTTCACATTGGGTGAATCATTATCTCCGTTGGATGATGATGTTTCATCAGGGTTGTCACCTGCAGCAGAGTCTGCGTCCTCGTCAATGGGTGCTCGCTTGCGCTTCCGAGGATTAAGCACACGAGAATTCCCCAGATGCACGTCCGTAATGGTCAGCTCGCCACCTTCGCGCGATAGTAGGATAGAGCCATGCTCCCAGTTCGATGAGAAGGCTTGAAGTACTTTTTCTACACGCGGTAAATCGGACAAACGTGGCATCTTGAGACCTGAGACAGATGTGGATGCGCTGTAGGATATGAGAGCCAAAAGAAAATCCATTGAAGTTAACGGCGTCGAGATTTTTCCGGAAGACAGTAAAGTCTGCAAGGAAATTGATACGAGGAGCGAGATATCATTGTCGCTCATGTTGTTCACTACAGTAAGGGGTCACGGTGCAGGATGAAGCGATGTATTCCCTAGATGGAAATCGACACAAAACCCGTCTACTGAAGAAAATGCAAACTTTTGTTGACGCCACCTTCAAATTACCTAAGCTCAATAGCGACAGAGGGTAGCTCAAACAAACAACGCCCTCGCCTTTTACTAGGGCGTTCCGTGGGCTGCCCTCATCCTAATGTCGCATAGCCAATTTTTCAGCTCTCAGCTTGACCTGAGTATCCAACCGCAAGGTTGAGTTTCTCTTTTGACCCATTTTTGTTCATGATATATTTGCGAGTTCGCTACTCTCTGCCTTTCAATGTCACACCTAACTCATTGAACTGCGGTGTATTTGACTACTTCTCTGACTTGTGTTGTCTGCACTAGTCATGGTCAAGTGCAACTATTATCATGTAGGACTATCTGCGAACAGATATATATGGATCACGGCCACCGCAAGAAGATGAGTGGTGCGAACATAGATGTGGAAACTTATGCGCCGCAGTGCAGCCAAAGGGCTGCCTCTCGCACACTTCTCCATGAATAAGCCTGTCACATGGGAAAACGACTATATGTCCTTCTAGAGCGCAGAAGTATTGCGGTGGGCTATCGGTGATCTTCTCTCCAAGTTCATCATATTCACTAACTGGACGTTATACCTCACTCTCAGATCTAGGCATACATGTCATACCTGAGTCGGTTCGCCCTCATTGCTTCATCAGTCGGCGCTTTGCTCCGTAAGTGGACATTCACGGTGTCTTTCACGAGCTGATGAACTGAATTATGTGCTAATTTCCGTCTAGTCAATTTAGTCTTCAGTGCCATGTGACTCTTCCTGTCTCACAGTAGGGTGGCCCCCCCTGGCGTCTTTTTAAGCGAAGATAAGTAAGTTCCAAATCTCCAACTTTTCCGCTCGCAAGATCTTCAGTACATACAAGGCATGGCCATTTCAGCGTATCAATGGGGTTCCCCTAACGCTTCAAGGCGGGCTCTCCTCATTCATGGCTTGACTATGTCCTCGAATTCTTGGGAGAGCGTCGCTCAGTTATTAGTAGCAGAAGGTCAGACTTTGCTTTATATGGTGATGATCGTCTTTTTTGACAGGTTGATCAGGATTCTTCGTCGTAGCGCCTAATCTCATCGGGCATGCATGGAGAGGGGGCAGCGACTATCGTATGTCCGTCTTTGCGGAGGACCTCCGACCGTATTTCGGCATGGACACGTCCTACGACGTGATCATGGGACATTCTCTTGGAGGCCCGATTGTGTTGTCGCTCTTGCCATTCTTGCCCAAAAATAAAGAAACCACCATTATACTCGTCGACCCCGTCCTCGAGCTTTCAGATGAGAGGCTCGAAAGAAGTCAAAAGCAGTTTCTCAATGACATTGTGAATGTCAAAACCGCTGACGAGCACATGGCTGAGAATCCTGCTTGGTCACGGAGTGACTGTGTGTTAAGAACGCTGGGAGTCTCCAGCTGCGATCGCACCGTTCCTGAGGGTCTATTTCGGGTAGGTTTTCGGGTGTGGAAATGACGAGCATTGCTGACAGACACCGCCATTGTGGCTCACAGCATAATAGGCCATGGTCTTTCAGCGGCCTGTGCAAAAACCTCCCCACGAACGTGAAGCTCACAGTGCTGGTGTCAGATCCGAAGTTCAGCGATCGTTGCTATTTGGAGCAGGTCCCTCGTGATGTGGAGAGATTGGATGCTAGAGTTCTTACGGGCGTCGGTCACTGGATTCAATTCGAGCGTCCGGATGCAATCATGGATGCAGTTCCACTACCGAGAGCCAAACTATGAGACGTTCGAAAAGATAGTTTTCAATTTTGTCTTGTCGCATTAATCGTGTACTTGAAGTCATTTATTGCTTGAAGGGCTACCTCACGAGTTAGTCTTTCGTTGTGTACTATGTAGGAGTCACGGATCTTTTAAGATAGTCCGAGACTCTGAGGTTTGTTTCCGAGCACAGCGCTGTACAAGGACAACTTGAACCGTAATGTGAAGGCGTATCATAGAACCGCGGACGTACCTCGAGCGAAAGGAAGACCTTCTTCAACTTGAATGGCATCTAAATTTAGTATAAATTTAGTGATTTATGACTAGGCACCCGGCGGCGGCCTCCTTCCGTCCTTCTTCTTCTCCGAGTTGAGTCCTCCAGGAGCCTCAGTACGTCGCCGACTACATGGGCACTAGGTTCGGGCCATTGCTGCGGTAAGCACCTATGCAAACCTTATATTTTAGCCAGTAAAGTATTCTCTTAATGCTTCTTCATTCGCCTTGTCATCAGTGAACGTCTGGCTCAAACAACCCAGGCTCGTTCACTGGCACATTCTTACTCAGCTCCATCGGTCGAACAATAATGCTAGTGTTTTCTTCAGCTGGACTCGGAGTTGCAAGTGGCAATTGTTCGGATCACCTAGTTCAGTGCTGTGGCTTGTGTGATATACAAGTAACAACATGGACCATTTTAACGGCGTTGTCGATCCTGTGTTGTCTGTTTTTGTTGCAAGAGACACCTGATAGGCAATTTACAAGGTGCGAGATGGCATTGATATGAAAGTCGTGACAAAGCCTGCGTGGACAAGGTATCTATAGTGCGGAGTCAAGCGTTTACTGACCTTCAGTGATCCTTCGCGTACTCCACCCAAATTCCACGTCATATCCCAAAATTGGTTTGCTCACTGCTCTTGCAATGTCAAGTCGCGCGGTGTCCGGCTCACTGAGTCCCACAGATGCGGATCGCTGTCCCGATGTGGTATGGCCTTCGGCGCATTATATTCTCGATATGATGGCCGTAGTCTTTTTAAGTGAATGCTGAGTTTCGAATCTCTCCATTCCTACAACATTCTCCGCTCCCAAGATCTTGAATATATACAGGTCATGTCCCCCTCAGCGTCCCATTGGGGTTCCCCTAGTGCTCCCAGGCGGGCTCTCCTCATACATGGCATGTCTATGTGCTCGAATTCTTGGGAGGGCATCGCTCAGCTGTTAGTAGCAGATGGTGAGGTTTCGTAATACTATGGTGATGATCCTCTTTTTGACACGTTAATCAGGGTTCTTCGTCGTAGCGCCGAATCTCCTCGGGCATGCATGGAGACGCGGCAGCGACTATAGTGTATCCAGACTTGCAGAGGACCTTCAATCATATTTCGTCATGGACACGTCCTACGACGTGATTATAGGACATTCTTTTGGAGGCACGGTGGCTTTATCGCTCTTGCCATTCTTGCCCAAAAAAGAAGTCACGGTTATACTCGTCGACCCTGCCATCGAGATTCCAGACGAGCAACTCGACATAAATCAAGAAATGTTTGTGGAGAATGTGACGAGCCTCAAAACCCCCGATGAGCACATGGCTGAGAATCCTTCTTGGTCACGACGTGACTGCGTGCTAAGAACGATGGGACTCTCCATGTGCGATGGCGCTATTATGAGGAGTTTGTTTCAGGTAAATTTTCTGGTGTATAAATTGCAAGCGATGTTGACAAGTTCTGCATTGCTGACAATCAGCAAAACAAGTCATGGTCTTTCGGTCACCTGTTCAAAAACGTCACTCCTAACGTGAAGATCAGTGTGCTATTATCAGACCCCAAATTCGGCGCTGTTTGTCGTCTGGAGCACATCCCTCGTGACGTGAAACGACTGGATGCCAGAGTAATTCCAGGTACCGGTCACTGGATTCAATTTGAATGTCCAAATGATATTATGGATGCAATTCCGCTGCCAAGATCAAACCTATGAGTCATGCG
>PVYE01002965.1:3044-44882 GCA_002995055.1 Rhizopogon rudus | reverse complement strand
GGCTTTCTTGCGCGTAATATTGTCTACAATCGCCGCATTCAATTGTATATTAATCATTGAAACCCAGAAGATCTTCGATGGAGAGCCCAATTCCATTCCTCATTTCAGACTCTGTAACATGAATAATTGGCTACGGACTTATATAGCATCTACGCTGCTCCGACACGCATAGATGTTTATTGAGGAACTTCTGACTCTATTAATCAATCGTTGCTACCCGCTTATGCCACCTGCTTACACTACCCATTAACTGCTTTCACTAGCTGCCACCTGTTAGCTGATACTACCAGCTTACGCTGCCCAACTGGAGTTATTGCCCGTTAGCTGCTAAGATAGTAACGTGGACCATTTTGACGGCATGCCAATCATGAGGTGTTTGTTTTGTTGCGAGCAGCAAGACACGCCTGATAGGCAACTTACAAAGAAGGTGCGAGATAGCATTGATATGGAAGTCGCAACAAAGTCTGGGAGAAAAGATCTCTACTAATAGTACAGTTGTCAGCAGCCGGGAAGCTACGCCCCTCTCTACTTGATCTACAAGTATTTGCTGCGCTACATAATAGAAAGTAAGCGGTCCGTTATGTACCTATGCACGATAACTAATAGTCCGTGGTCCGTCTTACAAACCATTACTGAGCAGGAAGCAACGATCTGCGCTCGCACCGACCAGTGCAACATTAATTTCGTATTCAAGACAGACACGTCAATATTATCTCACAATCGGTTGTTCACTGCTCTTGCAATGTCAAGTTGCGCGGTTTCCGGCTTCCTGAGTGCTCCGAAAGTCATTGACAAAGCCTGCGTGGGGGAAACTTGAATATTCATAGTGCGGAGTCAAGCATTTACTGGCCTTCAATGATCCTTTGCGTACTCCATCCAGATTCCACGTCACATCCCCAAATCGGTTTGCTCACTGGTCTTGCAATGTCAAGTCGCGCGGTGTCCGGTTCACTGAGTCCCACAGATGTGGACCGCAGTCCCGATATGCATAAACAATCTATGATTCTTTCGTCGATATTGGTATCCCTCACTCTTTTTAACTGGAGGCTGAGTTTCGAATCTCTCCATTCCTATTACAACGTTCTCCACTCACAAGATTTTCAACAGGCCATGTCCACTTCAGCATGCCAATGGGGTTCCCCTATTGCTCCCAGGCGTGCTCTCCTCATTCATGGTTTGACTATGTGCTCGAATTCTTGGGAGAGCCTCGCTCAGTTATTAGTAGCAGAAGGTCAGATTTTGTATTATATGGTGATCATCGCCTTTTTTTGACGGGTTAATCAGGATTCTTCGTCGTAGCGCCGAATCTCCTCGGGCATGCATGGAGATGGCGCGACAGCGACTATAGTGTATCCAGCATTACAGAGGACCTCCAATCATATTTCGTCATGGGCACGTCCTACGACGTGATTATAGGACATTCTCTTGGAGGCACGGTGGCTTTATCGCTCTTGCCATTCTTGCCCAAAAAAGAAGTCACGGTTATACTCGTCGACCCTGCCATCGAGGCTCCACATGAGCTAGTCGAGATGCATCAAGAATTGTTTGTGAAGGATGTAGTGAACCTCAGAACCCTCGATGAGCACATGACTGAGAATCCCGCTTGGTCACGAAGTAGCTGCGTGCAGAGAATGATGGGACTCTCCATGTGCGATCCCAATATCAGGAGTTTATCTCAGGTAAATTTTCTGGTGTGCAAATTGCAAGCGATGTTAACAAGTTCTGCATTTGTGACAACCAGCGACACAAACCATGGTCTTTCGGTCATCTGTTCAAAAACGTCACTCCTAACGTGAAGATCAGCGTGCTGTTATCAGACCCCAAGTTCGACGCCGTTTGTCATTTGGAACACATCCCTCGTGACGTAAAGCGACTGGATGCCAGAGTAATTCCGGGTACCGGTCACTGGATTCAATTTGAATGTCCAAATGCCATTATGGATGCAATTCCGCTACCAAGAGCAAACTTATGAGCCATGCGATGAAGATATGGTTTTCTTGCACGTAATGTTGTCTACAACTGTCGCATTCAATCGTATATTATTAATCATTGAAGTCCAGAAGACCTTCGATCAAGAGGCCAACTGCATCTCTCATTATGCGTTCCTTTAGTTGAACCCCAATCGAATTGTGTTGTAACATGAATCATTGGCTGCGGACTTGTATAGTATCTACGCTGATCGGATGGATGTTTATTGAGGAACTCCTGATTGTATTGATATTTAGTATAGTGTAGCGGTAGGGACAGTGTGTATGTCTTACTATCACCGCTCTTACTACCTATTTGTGGTCACAAAACAATCGGTTTGGTTGCAACATGAGTGACATTATCGACAGGGGCCAAGTTGGCTCATGGACGGGCCTGATACATATTTGTGAAGGTTTGGTTTTTTCATACCGTCCTCACATGCACAAGAATGCGATACACGAGGAAGGCACGGGCCTCCGGATGCTAGTACTAGCGCCAAGCGGTAGGACTCTCCAATTAAAATCCTCCAGCGGTTTCAACTTTTTGGCAATACTGATCTCAGTCACGATTTTTGGGACGAGCGTAAACTTGGCGTAGACGGTTTTACTCTTCTTTACACAATTTCACTGTTCACACGTTCGTCTCCCCTATCGTTAGTATGACCACCACTGTCCCGTCTGCAAGTCAATGGGGATCACCCAATGCAACGAAGAAAGCACTCCTCGTGCATGGCGTGAATTCATCTTCCCACACGTTCCACCGTGTTGCGTCGGCGCTAGCAGCCAAAGGTCAGCCTTTCTTCGTCAGAAGCCTTCTTAATCATGGTGCTCATACTTATATGCATAGGATACTTGGTTACCGCCCCCAATCTTCTTGGGCATGCTTCCAGGATGCCTGGGAGTAACTTTCGAATCCAGACGTTGGCAGACGACCTCTTACCTTATTTTGAGGCTGCAGAGTATGACATCGTCATTGGCCACTCCCTGGGAGGGATTGTGGTGCTGTCGCTGCTCAAGTATCTGTCAAAAACCAGACCCACTTCAGTGGTTCTCGTAGACCCCCCTGTCGAGTTGACCGCAGAGCAGACGGTGAAACGGAAAGTAATGTTTTCTAGCGATGTCAGAGACAATCGCAATGTGGAGGATTATATGGCGTTGAATCCTCTATGGATGAGAGAGGACGCTATTTGGACAGTATTGGGAACCCAAATCGGCAGAGCAACTAACGCTCATGACCACATTGATGTGAGCTTGATTGCAATTGTATTCAGAGTAGACGGTGCTGATGCTTTGTTATGCATAGGGTAACGTGCCATGGTCATGGTTACACTTGATTTCCGACAAGCCTGCTACTGCTACATTGACTGTGCTTGTCGCGGATCCACGACTTAATGATTCCTGCGATATGGAGGCTCTCGCGAAATTCAAAAATGTCAAAACGGTGATTGTTCCGAATGCATCGCACTGGATACAGTATGAATTCCCGGAAGTGATTGTTGAAGAGGCGCTGAGGAGTATCGAATAGTGCGATAACAGGCAGTAAAGACGGCATCGTGTCCTATCACAATTCAAGTGCTTGACGTAGAAGAATTCAAACCTGAATGAATGTCAATTTTAATCAACGAAAACCTCTGCATCTTCGTCCCATCCTAGTGTCTCTGGAGCAATCCCAAGTCGCCGTAGCATCGTTCCCATGTTATTCCTTGCTTCTTCGTCGTCTTCCGAGCGGATCGTGTTAATGTAGGCTGGATCCAAGAGATTCTCCGTGGTAGTATTCATCTCGTTTTCTGGGCACCCTTCACATTTGATGCCAGGGGAGTCCCAACCCCAGTTCCGGCCCTCAGAGTCCGACCTGCCTCTGCTTGCACCTCCACCCCATCCCGAAGCTCGTAACCCGTCCCCCTTGTTCGCAGAATCTTTCACCAAATCCCAAAGCTCATATGCAACCTCCCTCCCTGCCTCTGTCCATTTCTTGACAAGTCCAACAAGTGTCATTTCCTCATTGTCCTCTTTCACTTTAACAGCACGCCTAAGAAGTTGTAATTTGCGTTCTAGGGACTGGACGGTAGGCGTCAGTCGAATGGACAGTCCTCTTCCAGACGACGCAGAAGCAGAAGAGCTTAACGGAGATTTGAATTGCGATGCCGCCTTAAGAGTGCGAATTCTGGTCTTAGCTGGTGTGATAGATGGGGCTGAATAGTCATGTGGGTGGAGCTTCTGAGGTGTGAGAGGCAACTTTGCAGTTGGTGGTGGTAGAATAACCGGCAGAGGATCCTTAGACATGGCTAGATCTTCTGATGGTGTGTCTTCATCCTTCGTCAGCATCAAAGGTGAACGAAACGGAGCGACGAGCTTCTTGAACTGTTGCCGCTGAGACGCCAAAGTTGCGCGCTTTGGAGCTGGTGGCAGATACGGTCGGGTATGGTGCGTTTTCTACGATCATCCTTGAGTAAGTGGCAGCGATTCGTAGATAAGATAAACCATCCGAGTTACCATGCGTTTAGCCAACTGTGTCTCTTCTAGGCTTGGTACTACGTCGATCTAGACAAGCATTTCAAACCGGCAAAAGTCAATAAAGCACTCTAGTCTACCTTGTTTTCTTCCGTCCATGGTCTCTTCCGCATGGAAGGATTGAGTACTTCCTGGTTGTCGTAAGCGCCCTCGTTAGTTTCGAGGCTTTGCACCTGAATGAGATTTTCGAGCTCGTGCTAGGGATCCCATTATCTTAACCGGGCTTGCGAAGAAATTGTCACAAACCTTTTCACTCTTATGATCTATGTCAATGCAGCCATGCTGGGCATTATAAGTCTCTTCCATGACATCACCGTAGACCACATTTGGAGAGCTGATCGAATTCTGATCGCCTGCGTCCGTTGTTATAGCCTTAGACTTGTTAGTGGAATACACAACGAAAATCACGACGTATATACCCTATCTTCAACTTTGTAATCATTTTCAGTTTCCACGAGCGACGATTGTGATGATGCAAATGGGGACGAAGAAAAAACCTGGGGAGGACTAGAGCTGGGAGGCAAAGAAGACGATGGTGCATTATCTAGTGGGGAGTTCGATGGTACTTCTTCATCTACCTCGTAGGAATGAAAGTAAGGTAGCTGAGTTGACGTGCTGCTGGATTGACAGCTGATTATCTGTAGGTTGTTTGCGTCGTCCGATTGTACACCCCGAGTATCTCTCCACGAAGGGGAAAGTGAGATGGTCTATGTATCATATGAGTTTGCTCCGAGTAACAAAGTATGTGCGCCTACTTCATCTTTTGGGAATGTTCCCTCATTGGTGGCAGTGCCCGTTGGCCCGGGTGCTGCTGGCCATAATGTATTCGTCGCGGGATCTGCGACGTGAGTGGGCAAGACAATTACAGGTCCTTGTCAGTCAATATGCTCATCGCCCCTAGCATTAGCCAATACAGATCACCTGTGCCGCCCTGATCAGGTTCACGATCCTTCAAGTCACTGGCACTGTGCGGGGACAGAGGAGAAGGGTTGGGAGCTAGCTGTGATGCAAGTAACTCTTCAGTCAACTGCGTATATGCGCATAAATCAACAACAAATCAAACAAAAGAGAGTATAGACTTGCGTTGTGGTCCTTCGAAGGCGGTTTGTTCTCTGCGCATAACGGGTCCACGAGGAGTTGGGTGTATGCGCATGGTCTTGTGCTAAATTCATCATGGGAGTATTTGGAAGCATCAGTAAGGTCTGTCATATGTTGTTCAGCAGTTGTCTCCATATCTGAAGCAATGGAAATATGTGGTGAGAAGTCAGAGCCAGCACTAGTGGATGGGTGGTGAAGAGAAGACTTTCAAGGCGCGACTTTAATCATGACCACGAGAATGGTCACGTGCTCAAAAGTAGCGGCTCAATATATTTGGGTCGCAGGATTCGAGAGAAGTAGCAAGTAATAATATGATCGCTTTTGACATGAAACAGATGCAGAGAAGCATAGGACTACTTCCGCACAGCACGGACACGTGGATCACCTCGTTCTGAACGTTTTCGTAGCTTATCTTGCCTTTTGCTAACGGGTTCCTTCTCGCTGCTCCCTTCAGCAGAGCTCGTACTAGGCCGACTGAGCATAGGTCCAATAAAGTTACTCCACAGCTTGTACGCTGCATACAAGGGGATCTGATATAGTAAGATCAGTTTATTAATTCTGCATGTTGCAGGGAACACTTACAACGAGGTAGAACCACCAGAGCCATTCCCCAAAAGCCCCACTGCCAATTTGACATGCCCCTGCACATAGACGAATATGTTCAGTCAGCCAGTCGGAATGGTACTACATAACTCACATGTGACATATAGTATATCAAAACACCATTCTGTTACTCCTGGTTGATTAAGGTCTTCTCCGGGAGATATGAGTGCTCCAGTTGTTGGATCTCGTCTTGGAGTGCCCATCCTTTCAAGGTAGCGTGAAAGGAATAACGCAGGAAGATACGTGACGATGTAAATTGCAAGAGAGCCTTTCGATGGAGGAAGAGAGCTTCGACGGAGTAAAAGGCGGAAGAAAATAGACAGGAGGGTGGGGATGAACATTCCGAGCTTTAGATTTCTGAGGGCCTGTTCATTTTGTTGTGCTAAAAGAGTTGGATGCGTTCAAAACGACGCCGAGTTGTTGTTATGAATAAAACCGTACCGATTCGCTTTGCTGCACCGTGAGCCATGATGGTGGATGACTGCAAGTCCTAATTTGCCGCGTCCCTCATATAGCCTTGAGGCCGAAAACACCACACAACTTGATTATGGGCCTTGACGTCGCTAACTCAATCCACGCCTCCTGAGTTCTCGATGTCGCCGACCAACTACACAGAGACAGTCAGAGAAGCCATCCGGTCCAACAAGGACCACCAACACGCCTTAAAAGTATACACCGAAAGACTTGAGGCAGAGCTCCAAACTGTAGACAAACTCCTGGTGCGTTCTTTTGCACGATTTCACTCACTTAATTTCAATGGTGTTTCTAGGAGACTGCTGATGTCGATCTAGATGACGAGCCAGATATCGATGTTGGAGGCTGCGTCCTCGTCTCGGGCTCTGTCAAGGCATCTGGACTCTTGATGCCGAGTGAATTGCTTTCAGAGGTGAGAGTTGCACCTTTTCTGCTTTGCTATTGCTGAAGCTCTCTCAGGACTCTCCGTTCTATGAAGAGGCCGCGCGGCGCAATCGATATCTCAGCTTGACGGGGGCTCATTCTAGTGCGTCATTGAAGATATTTCATCTAACCTCCCTTGACTCGTAGCTGCAGTGAACAAAAGGGACCTCGAAAATCTCAGAGAAGCTGCGAAGACCGAAAACTACCGCACGCACGCTTTAGATGCTCAGAGAAGGTTCGTTTCGCTCAGCGTATGAGATAGTGTTACTAATTTATGCTTCAGAGGCAATTCTGTTTTTGCAAGTTTGAGTGATCAACCACCAGACTATCTGGAGTTTAACAAGGAGGGAATCGACTGGGAGCGTATCGCAGAGAAGGTGAGTTTAGAAGCTTGATACCCGCAACTAGGTGCTGATGTGCTTGTACCAGGTCTCTTCATCGTCTATTTACACGCGTAAACCAAGAGAGTGTGAGATACGCTGGTTGGGGGATCAGCATCCAGATTTTGATCATGGTCCTTGGACACAAGACGAGACCACCAAGCTCAAAGAACTCATCGCAAAACATGACAATGAGCAAGTTGACTGGGAGGCCATGGCGGATAAACTTGGCGTGCGTCTGCTTTTACAACTGACAGAAAAGAATAACAATTTATATATCCTAGACAAACCGAACGCCGCTGGACTGCATGAGGCACGGCACGACGCGAAATATTCATATCTGGTCCCCGGATTCTGACGAGCGTCTGTTGAAAGCTGTTGATACTTTCGGTTACGATAACTGGTCTGTAGGTACGTCTCCTGCGACATTACAAACTGGTAGATATCCGTGCTCATCAATTTTCCCAACAAGTCGCCTGCCAGGTCTCAGAAGATGCTACCCCTAGCCAGTGCCAGAATCGCTATCAGCGCACCCTCGATCCTGCTTTGAAGCATAAAGCGTGGTCCGATGATGAGGACTCACTCTTGCGTCTCGCAGTCCAAGCATATGGTACTTCCTGGGTGGAAGTCGCGGCTGCTGTTCCAGGTCGTCATAATGAACAGTGTCGTGACAGGTGGAATGATGTCCTTAACACCGCGGTAGCCAAAGGGAAGTGGACCGAAGAAGAAGACCGAGACCTCTTGGCTGCAGTACAGCAACTGGGGGTTCCAAACTGGAAGGAAATCAGCAACCAACTGGCAAGCGGGCGCACTGATAGCATGGTAACATTCAGTGCTACAGAGACTCACATCTCTTACTTTTGCTTTCAGTGTCGAAACCGGTATAACGCTCTTCAACGGCTAAAGACCTCGAAGTCATTCAAGATGCAATCTCAAACAGCAACGTTCAGCGTGATTGCGCAACCTTCGATAAGCGCTAGCGCAGAGTCATCTCGAGCACAATCTCAAGAGTCTCGGAAGAGAAAAGCATCCACTCCTGCTGAGGAGTCCGTCGAAATGAATGAATCCGCGACCATCGAAGAACAAAGTCCTGTGCCAGAACCCAGCACTGCAGGTATATATGTAACCACGCGGAGGGCTGATTCGGCCATAATGTTCCTTGAGCCGATCGTCAGCGTCGATCCCGAAACTCACAAGCAACGCAATCGAGAAGTTCTGGGCATGACGAAAAGCAAGAGCTCGGCAAAGGCAAAATCAAAGGATCCTGTCGTTCAAACCACCTCTCAGGACGCTGGTGATCCGTTTACCTCCACTAAAAGGGGTGGAAGAAAGAAGAAAAAGGTTCAGAGTATAGAACCTGCATGCGAACAGCCGCCAGTCAAGCAAACTCCCCGTCCTAGAGCTCGACCATTGCGCACCAAAAAGAACGCCGCGCCGGGTACCATGGTTCTGGATTTGGGACCTCCTTCTATCTCAAGTACGTGCTTGTTTCCGTTATTTCTTGACTTTGACTTTAAACCGCCAGCAGTGAACCATGACGGGAGTAACACTCAGGCTGGGCCAAGCACTCCACATTCAGGGAGCCCAGGGCTTGTGGTACAGTGCTGTCATGTCAGCGAATTGGGCAAAACGCCACCTCGTGAATCGAATAGGACTAAGCGCTCCTGAATGAGGCCTAACGTCGACGTTCTCAGACTGGTTTATTGTGTTCACGTGCAATTGACACCCTGCGTTGTTTTTAGGCGGTGAGGCTTCGATTGGTCTTTTGCAAGATACAGTCATATTTGGGATGTGGGTCCACAATTTAGAAATTATAGTGCGGGCGATTCGCTTTTTCATTCTGTTTTATCATCGTGTGCTGAAGGACACGTTGAAGTTTCAAGCTTAGTGACGACGTACATCAAATAATGCGAAAATACATTGGCTATTATTGGCTACGAAAGGTAGGTAGGTAACTGAAATGTAACGTACTATACCACGCATGTGGTCTTACACGACTTATCTGCACACCAACTGGTTTAGAGTCTGATTGACCGTACTACTTGAGACGACTGGCTGACAGTCACTACTCACTAGAGTCTAGACTGATTAACGTTCTACTTACTAGCTTTGACTATCACCGTTGAACTGATTGTGCTTCGCGATGTCTGCCGTCTTGCACGGCACCCGTCACCTTAGACAAGGCATTGGCAAGACCAAACATTACGCCCCTGGCGCTGGTCCTGCTCGATCGCTTCATGTCTGAGCGTTGGCACCACCACTCTCGCAACCTTGTCTCCAAATTCTTCGGTCATTCAATTACTCCAGGACTTGTGCATCATGTGCCAGCTGCTGCTCCGAATCGCTCGCTCGCCCTTCCTGCTCATGTTCATTCAATTCAACTGTTCAGAGCTGTAAAGCCTCGTACACGCTCCCTGTGAAGAATGCGCTTTACCACCCCTTATCTGTGCCGCGTCTTCCTCGTCCACCTCCCATCCCTGGGCATGTCGCTAATGTCAGCTTGGCACGTTCATTTCATTCCGCGCGCCCCATAATGTCGTTGATAATGTCCCTATTGCAACCCGCACTTTGGGAAGCCGAATGGGAATTCAAAGCGAAGAAGGAAGAGCCCAGACCGCGCAAAGCTGAGAAGAATGTGACACCCACAAGACCAAGGAGATGCTTAAGCCAAAGCAGAAGCCCGTTGTCGATGTGAAATTGACCATTACTTGCCACAATCTGCTTTGCCGCAAGTGATGACATACTTTCAGGTGCCTCTTGCTTCTACTCTACCGCTCGTCTGCCACTATCTGCACAATCCACCGCCGGAATTGGAGCACTACATCCGCTTCTTCCTGTGTCTGATATTGCTGCTACGCATCGGATGCATCGCAACCACTCGCTTCGCATGTCAACTCTATTTTCCCGTCTGGATGCTGCGGACGTGTGTGCTAATCCCGGCGTCAAGGTGGACGCCTACGCGTTTGGTCCCGCCTCAGCAGATAGTCATTCAAGCAACAAGCGGTGCACGGTGTTCCGGGTCACATTTTCAGGCTGGACGGCTGCTCAAGCACGCAGTGTCATCGGAGAAAGTGGGCAACGACGGTGAGTCCGTGGCTTTCAGTTTCGAGTTCGACTCGTCATCTGTATCAGAATTAGACTTCGGTGCTGATGCTGAAGAGGATTCAGACACCGAGCTCGAGTCGGATGATCAGAACCTTGTGCCTGGGTTAACGCCGTCTCCTGACATTCAGGATCACTTTATTCCACCGACGCTCGACTCCTCTTCCACCTTTGCGCAGGTTGCGTCTCACACCCAGTCGCCGGTTCTACTGCTGGAAATCATCCGTCGCACAGCATCGGAGCTTGCCAGAGTCTGCCAATGTGTGGTCTCCCATCTCATTGTCTTCCTTCTCGTCCAACTCCCTGTCTAATCGCGGCATATCCATTCTCACCTATCACACAAAGTGAAATGGAGGTCGTGGGTAGGGATCGGCATGGGACTGAGCTCCCCGTGAGACTTGATGATGTGATGTGTTGAAGATATACGAAGTACAAACCACTTTTATTACAAATGACTCCTCCATAAATACTCCAAACCCTATGTAGACGGACATCTAGTCTCCCCCTTAGACCAAGTTCCGAACTTTACTACATATGGACATCGCACGTACTGCCTCGATGGATGATAATATAGATAGTCGACGTTTCCCATACTTCTGCGTCGACATCTCGCCATTAACACACTCTATCATGCCGGTCATCACGCTAACAACAAATGTCAAGGTTTGCTTTGACTATAGCCAAATGTTCTTCAAACTCTCAGTTGACAATCACGTATAGTTTGACTCTGAAGAGGCTACAAAGGCATTCGTTCGCGAACTTTCAAAGGTCAAGAATGTCATCTAGTAGCCTACGTACTCAGACAGTGCTCACCCCTCGTACATCTTAGTTCTGCGAGACGACCATCGGCAAGGACCTGAAGTATTTCAATGTGAACTTCTTGTATAACCCCTACCTCGCTTTTGGTGGCACTTTCGATCCTGCTTTGACGCTAAACGTGGTATACTGAGTGTTGCTCTGAGCCCCTGACATCTTGCTGACTTGTAAACAAGATGAGCCTGTTCAACGTAAACGCAGAGAATGCGAAAGTCTGGTCGAAGTCGTTTGCTGAATTCTTCCAAGAGAAACTTGGCGTGCCGTCCGATCGAGGATACATGTGCGTTTGAAGTCTTGACTCTGGGACGGCGATTTCATAACATGACACTTGTTCCAGGGCATTCCTTGATCCCGGAGCAGAGTTTATCGGGTGAGTCCTATAGCTGACAGTCGATATGTATTTTTTGATATGATTCCCTATAGATATAGAGGGACTACTATTGCAGAGAGTATACGTGTCAATGCAGCGATGTGAGGCAGTTGCCAGTAGTAGAGATTGTCGCATTATTCCTGAAGCATCGAAGCGGATCCATGCATAATATATCTACGAAAACTGAAGGCAATTTTATGTTCGTGTTGGGATTGAACACTCGCGCTGGCACTTACTAGTAGGAATTATTCTTGGTCATAGGCACTGGTCATCGATATGTAAGACACGCTTGTTCTCTGACAAAGTTGAAGATGTCATTACACATATGTCGTCCGACGGATCAGTTATTCATCACATAGCTTTACACTCCATGACCTGCACTTCAAGTCTTCGGTTACAACCGAGATGTCTTGACATTAAGGTCGTAGCTGTAAAATTATCTTCTGAATTGCTTCGTTCCCATGTTTCATTGTGTATATTTCCCACTACCTTCAGCCATTAGGCCTCCGAGAGGGTGCAGCTTGCAATCGCCACTTGACAGCATTTTTTAAACGCGGTGCCCATACCAGTAGAGTACCCTATGGCACAACTCATACACGGTCTCCACCATCAATACTTTAACCGTGAAAAATAATATGGTACATGTGGCCCATCTCTCGGCACACTGCTCAATATCTGGCTTTACCCGCGTAATATGTACATATCTCGCACCATCCACTGGCTCAGGCTTCTCAGAGCTATCAGTACACAGACGGGAACAATGGCGAGCAACCCATATTGTAACTGTAGAAACGATCAGCCACGCTCGCAGGCTCCGTAAATGACTGACCTTGGGTATTTTGCTTCTGTGCACTTCCGACAGTCATCCCAGTTCCGTATGCAATCCTTGCACATGAGGTTCGAGCACGTCTTGCATGAAAACCATTCCTCGTTCCATTTACACCGTGTACAGTAGCAGTGGTCGCAGCTCGAACACTTGGTCATACGAGGCGCGCAGGCGTCGCAGATATGTTGACGACATATCCCGCACGTTTCAGTGAACAACGGATTCCGAAGCTGAGATTGTCCCGCATCAACATCAGGCTCCTCTTCTATGCAGTCGTCGCATAACCGTGTGCTGCTACAAACTATACAGGTTTGTATGTATGCGCACCAGTCCTGGCAGTACACTGCCTTGCAGCTGGGGCATTGGGCGAAAGGCATCCCGGACTGGTCGGCTGAGCAGAGTTCACATATCCATGTCCGTGAGCATGCGCACGACTGCCCTCCCGATGCACAGTCCGAGCAGATCATGTCTCCCATGTGATTGTGACTACGGGACCAGCAGTAGTTGTTGTTACAGCGGCGCCAGGCTGAGGCATGGCCCTCGCGAACACACTCCTGACAAGGAGCGATCCTTGGTGGGTGTACGTGGTTTAGTCCCCGGTGGTCATCCGTGCCTAGGTCTCTGATAGGATGGAAACGTTCATCTGGACTGCAATTATATGCGCGTCTCCACTGCGCAACTCCTTCGGGTTGTCCAACACACCCGTTCAACAACGCCATGCAATACCAACGAGAACAAATCGGGCACTGGCCTGCTGCAGGAGAGTGATCTGTTGCACAGGGAACGCAGAAGAATTCTTGATCGTGGTAAGAGCAGGCCACGACGGAGACGATGGAAGACGCTTGGCAAGTCGAATTCTCGCACGCGTACATTCCGCAGACACGACATCGGACAAGGTCTCGGGAGCATAATGGGCATACATCAGTGGGGACATCGCTCTCCAACACCTCCGGACCTACAAGGTCCAACTTCGCGAGACGGCGCAAGAAAGCCTGATAGGCATGGGGATTATCACAGGTTCTGCGACAGTCCTCACAGAATAGCAGATGACACTCACAATCGTGTCCGCTCTGCGGCGTTCTTGTTCTTGCTTCCACTTGGTCTCTTGTTCCTGCCTTCGTGATTCTTCATCTCTCTTCCACTCATTAACTTGTCCTATTACAAAATCCTTCAATTCCATTAGCACGTCCTCGCTTACGGGCAATGGGAAGTCCGAGATGTTCTCGGAGCCCAGGGAGACATCATTTACCACCATATGATTCAAGTTGATTGTGAAGCAGACGGTCCTCTGGCGTGACAAAGGATCGAGCCTGGAAAGGTGAAGACCGCAATGTTGCAATACGGCGGTCGTGGCATTCAAAATGGCAAGGAAGGACGCGTGCGAGGGCAGCAGCTCATCCGGGGTGACCATATCGTCTACGCCATCGTGATTGGCAAGAGCCTTTGCAAGCTCCAGAACTCTCGAATAGATTGGGTGTTCAGCTCCGACATGGCGGAACTGCATAGTGTTTTGCTTGTGGATAGTAATGTTGATAACTGGAGATGGCATGTTGGTGGTCAGAAGATGAGAGTACTTTCCGGCATGTAGACATTTAGTCTTATGCAGTATTAGCCTCAACCGGTGTCCTTAACGGAAATTTCCGCGACATACAAAAGAAGGGAGTTAGTCTCCCTGTGGTGAAAGATAGTCGCTACGGCCATGAAATGAAATAGCCTCATTTTCTTCGGGATAGCTTAAGCCGAACATATCGAGGAGAAGTGAATCCAACACCTCGAACCTGGCCTTGTATTAGCCAATGAAACATCACCTCGGTATCAGCAGCGGATATACCCTCGAGCTCACATGCATGAAGGAACTGCATTTTATATTTCCATGACTTGTGTCAGGATGTATCGGAGTTCATTTAAGTGCATGCCTGATAAACTGGTACTAAGTTTCATGATACCGTCATCCACTTCATTTAAGTGCACACCTGGTAAACTGGTACTAAGTTTCACGATACCATGTCATTGCCATAGACTTGCTAGGGATATCCCAGCGTCCTCTGGGCCCGTCTAGGTTATATGAACGTCGGTCTATGAAACATGATGGCCGAAGGCTTATAAGTTCTCCCGAGACCTCTTAAGGTACTGTCGGACATGACGTATATGCGACAGGCCTGATGGGCATGAGCAAATTCCCTGGGGTTTCCCCGGAGCGCTCAGCACTATTGTGGCGTTTTGGGGTGCGAAGGGTAGCGAAGGCATCTCGTAACGGTTGTGGGGCAAGCCTTAAGCATTCAATACTCATTGCAATGATAAGAGACCAGGCCCGGGGGCTAAAATGCATCGTTGTATCCAGTTGGAGATGACGTACACAATTCCGACGGCTGGAATAACAAATATCATTTGGTCAGTGCAAACAAAACACCACAATATGCTCGATGCAAGAATCAAATATTCAAGCTGAAACTTTCCACCGTTTCCGTGGATACGTGGAGGCTTCCCAGTTAACGATGTGACCCAGTAGTTCGCCGTCTTCTTGGCCGAGGTTATCCTCTGTAGCTGTAAGCAGATTCTTTAAAGACTCCTGAACCAACCCTGCGGTCTTGAGTTTCCTTTCGAGTGATGGAAGCGCGGCTCTTTTGGGGGGGGAGGCCTTTAACAAACAATTTAGTCGATACACGTGAAGATACATTAATGTTCAACGTACTGGTGTTCTGAGATACGTATGCTTTGGTGGCAATGCAGGGAAATGGGTTGGAAGCTGACGTAGAGTCCCTGGTACGGCGGGTGGTGCATTCTCATCATCTGAAGGAAGGAGTTCAGGGGACTGTGATCGTGGGGGCGGGAGTTCGAAAGTTGTTTCAGCTGTTTCAGCTGGTGGTTACACAGTCAGATAATCAGATTAGTAAAATAGCTCGACTTCACGCACCAGAATATTTCGCAAACTCTACAGCGACAGCGCGTAGATCTTTCGTTCTCAGATCTCGCTCTTCACAAGCCAGTAGCATATCCTTTGCTATCGGTATTGCGCGGTTGGCAAGGTTGGCGTACTGATGGGCACGTTCAAATAGCTTTTGAACAACTGCTCTCTGAGACGTGAGTTTCGGGAGTGAGACACATGAAGGGCTACGTACATGCTATGACTTCTATCTCGAGCCTCTTCAACGCGGGGGGTTCGATTGAGTCATAGTCGGATGTCTTTAGCTGGGCAAGGATAAGGCGCTGCACCTCCTTGGATGCTATTTCTGGAGAGATGGACGGTATGGTCTCAGCGACTGCTACGGTTGACTGTCCTGGGGGCTGGACATTGAACTGATAACCCGGGGCTGCTGGTGGCGGCGGAGGGAATCGAGTAGGGTAATGCGCCGTCGCTGACTGCACCAGCTGGGGCGCTGTTCCCGAACCAGCTGGGTAGACAATAGGATAGGGCTGCTGATATGTACCATAGCTCTGCTGATAGGAAACAAAATTTGACATGGTAACGTGTTGGAAAACGTTCTTAACAAGCAAGTGACTAAAAGTAATGACCATTTATCTCCCACAGACCTTGGTCTCATGAGTGGCTAACCTAGCGCTGCGCAGCTTTCTTGTCATTTTCTATTTCTATTTCTTTACAATCTTCTGTACCATGACAGTCGTAGAGATGATGGAGCTGCCAGCTGTTCCACTCCAGACGGAGTCTTCCGGCAAGATCAGGCCAGTTCTCGTCGAGCCAGATCTCCCGGACCAGACCTTCCGCACCAGTAGGCCAGACATCGTCGGGCCTGATGTCCCAGATAAGCCGTTTCCAATCCAATTGTCTGGTCCAGTGAAACATGGATTCGGCAGAGGGGGCAAAGACCTCGGATGTCCAACTGGTATGTTGCCGAACGGATCTATGATATCTGAGCTGATCGGTGCGAACAGCAAATCTGCCTGATGAGTCCCTTCCACCCATGATCGCTGCTGCACAAACTGGGGTCTACTACGGCTACGCTCAAGTTACACCTCCTGAGGGAACATCATCAACGTTACCCGTACGAGACACCTGCGTCCTGCCGATGGTCATGAGCTTTGGGTGGAATCCTTTCTACAAGAACGAGCGCATGACTGTTGTAAGTTTAGTCTGACATCTCTGATCCATCCAACCTGAATCACGACACGCAGGAGATTCACTTATTGCATGAGTTTACGAGTGATTTTTATGGATATAACATGAAATCTGTGGTATTGGGGTATATCCGTCCGGAACTGCAGTATACTTCACGAGGTGCGGTTGTCTTTTTCACCCGTTTCACCCGTACTGACGTTTCTACAGAAGCACTTATAGAGGACATAGAGTTTGACAAGAAGGTCGCACTCAATTCACTGGCAAGGCCAGGGTATGAGATGTATATGACGGATCCATTTTTCACGGCCCAGCAACTGTTATCACAGGACAGTAAGATTTGCGGGGTGTAGAACATCTAGAGCGTCACGCGGGAAATGATTGTATTAAGTAGAGTGCTGATGAGCGTTGTGTTGTAGAGCGACACTGGCTGATACATGGAGCTTTTTATTGCCAGTTGTGAAGAGCAGTGGACTGTTGACGCATAGACATGTGCAACTCTGCTTGGGAACGTCTGCTGCAAAGTGTGTTCAGAGGATACACGATAGTATGAACTGGAAAGTGCGCACCATACTATAGTCGTCTTGCTTTCTTTGCTCTCGTTCCTCCGATCTTTATGGGTGTCCTATCCTCAACCACCTTCACCGATGACCGAATATTGTCTCCCTCAGAAGTCATGAACGCTTTCTGCACTGCTTCCCTCCCCCATCCAAACCCTTTAAACTTCAGCGCAAGCGTAACAGGTGACACTCCACCATCCTTGAAGTTCGGAGTGGTTATTTCCTCCTCAATGCGCTTGAAAGCGCGTACGGCGCATTGATAGCCCGCTTCATAGGTGCTCTTATTCGCTCCCTTGAAGCCACACGAGCCACTTGTCCACCATCCATTCTTCACGAGCTTGCCAGACGGATACGTGAAGACGATGCGGCAATTGTTATGCGTAGTGTATACGTGGAGGTGGTATGGTTTGGGAGGCTCCAACACATCTTTCTTTGGTTCATTCTCCCGCATTGCGGTGATGGGGTTGTAATATGTAGTTGGGCCCACCGGGGGTGCAGTCGAGTCTTCTCCGCTCCACATGTCCTCGGCGAGTGTGGTCCCGAAGGAGGCAGATCTCGAGAAAATCACATTCCCATGGAGGCGTGCATTGTGCAGAGAATGTCGTGCTGCGTTGAGCACTGAAGGCCGCAGCTGAGCGAGAGAGACCATTTCCGTTGAGCTAAGGTTTAAGGAAACGCTGATATAAAAACGCGTCTTGGGACCGTGGGAAAGCAAAGTCTGTCGCATTTTCGGATTGCACCGGGACCTTCTCCATCCAACGTCCAACTTCGCTGCTCACAAAAACCATGGCTGTAGGTCGAATGTGTGCATACACGAGATTGGCGCGACGCTGAATATAACTCCTTTCCAGCTCGCCAACGCTTTCTACAATACTTTTGTCAAGCGCAACAGTACGTGACCGACCCTCTCCGAAGCTTATGGGTTCTGCGTAGCTCAACGACGCATATCCAGGCGTCTTCGTTACTTCCATCTTCGCTGGAGCATTTGCGTTCAGTGTAGGCTTTGACGTCGCTGTGAATAATTTCTGGGACCGTTGGAACCAGGGGGTGAGTAGCGGACATATCGTCGACGCCGCCCGATCACTGACTCCACATGCTTTAGAAACAATGGAAGGACATTCGCTCGAAATATATTCAGGAGGACGCAGACTCATAGTTTTGTCCCGGTTCACCAGCGACCTACATGCATAATGATCATATTCCTCAATTAGAACTTATTTCTTCCTGGAAATGACTGTCGGAGTGTGCTGGAACGCCGACGGGTTTCGTGACTCGTCGTGAAATTTTTGTTCCTTAGTCTATAAAGGTCTGGCTAGGGAAGACTGCGGCGTTGATGCAATAAGTCTTGCTTCTATTGATTTATTGCAATCACAGGCAGCGTTGGGCCCTGTGACTTGCCACCGTATGCTGACTTGAATTCAAGGTTGTTCTTAATTATCAACGAATCTAATTTGCAAACACGATGCGTAGAGTTCAATATCTACTTTGTTTCAATATATGCTGATCAATATGCGAGTATATACCTCGAAATGCGACGCTACAAAATTGCAAATGAGGGTGACGTACAGTGCTAGAATACAATGCCGAGATGGAAGTGTAAGTGAGCATTGGTCTACCGGTGATCATGATGGAAGAGACAGAAAGAAAAGAGTCAGGGAAACACAAACACGGTCGTGGTGGAATATGCAATAGACAGAAAAAAACCGCATACAAATCAAATACCGTATCGGCGAAAAATAAAGGTGTCACTGGGAAGGAGAGGAAATGAAGTTTCACGTGGAGAGCATGCCAGGGTCTTCATCAGATTCCAGCCGGCCGAAGATTTCGTCAAAGATTTCTTTGCCATCGGAAGGTAGAGGAGGAAGTTGGCTGGTGATGGCAGACGGATCATCCCGCGAGATTTTGATCCTACGGATGCGTTCTTCATTCCAGATGTTCTCCAAGGTCTCAGCAAGGTTTTTCAACCCGAAGAGGAACCCACGATCAGGCTCTTCCGGATAATGTGGGGGGAACCGAGCATATATGAGCCCTGTTTCCGCATCCACTTCAGCTTGATAACCCTTTGAACTTGACACCTGCTGGATGACATCGCGATTTGGAGGCGGGGGATAGGGAAGCCAATCGCGCCCGGTGGTTGTATGGGCAAAATCGACGATACGAATATTGACTTCACCTCGCTTCCGCTTTCCGCCAGAACGCTTACCAACTGGACCGACGAGCAGGTCTTCGCTATGAGAACGGCGCAGCAAGGGTCGATCGTTCCTGTTGTTCGACCGCCCACGGGAACGCTCCAGCGACTCTCCACGCTTGCTACGGGACGAAGGATGCTCGAGGGCACACGTCCTAAACGCTTCTTGTGCCTCTTTATCTCCATCATAGATAAGGAGGAGACTGCAGCCGTAAAACCTGAAGCCCTTCAGGCGGTTAATGATCCGAGCGAGAGCATAGAGTTTCTGGAGAAGGATAGGAATCTGCCAGACGAGGAGACGTTCGCCATCGTGCAGGAAGGACGCTAACACCGATTCAAATGCTTCAGGTTTTACGTCGCGGCCCATGTACTTGTCTTGTGTCACGTATTCTTGAGTAGCGTTGTTCCAAACCTTAAATGTAAACGATGTCAATTAACTTTGTGCTTCTCGACCATCCATACAACTCACCTGCATACCGCAGACCCGGATGCCGAGGGGCCTGCTTGTCGTGTGGTCGCACTTCTTCCGTTGACTCTTCTTTTTGGCAAGTGTAGCATCCATCCCATACTGCCGCGTACCCATCTTGAGGTCAAGAACGCACGAGTGCTTTAACCGACCAGTCAAATCCTCCATGAAAATAAAATGATTTTGTCGTGTGATGGAGTCGTCAGAGTTAATTACGGATGAAGGTTTACTGTGAACGGGTGCAGATGGTTCTGAGCTTCGACGAGTTGGAGGGACAGGAAAATCAACAGATCGTGACCGACTCCGATGCCTCATAATGGAAGATGGGATCCCAATTTGGTTTTGATCAAAGCCTTGGGGTTGGTTCATGATATCCTCGAGCGTATCGTACCCCATTTCACACGCCCATTCCTGCGCATCCTTTGAATCCATAGCAGACTCGCTCTGAACTCGCCGAATGACGGAGGGGGACCGGGGAATCCTTTTTTTCTCCTTCATGACACTCTCCGATTGTCCCACGGGGCGCTTCCGATGATGCGAGCGAGCTTGTCGTGCAGAACAAATCAGACGATCCTCACGGCCAGCCATCTCGCCCTCATCATCTATCTTCGACATGGAGGAAGACCACTTGCCATGATTTTGACGCTGGAACCTGCGGAGAATGGTGTTGAAAACATGATCCTTGAGTTTCGTGTTAACCATAGTCGACCCTGTCCCCCCGAACCAACTAGGGGTTTGCCCAATAGTCATCTCGGAGTGGAAAAGACGTAAATCTGGTCGGCGACTGTCCTCCGTCGCTAGCATGTGACGCGCGGAACGAGAGTCCGAAAATGACGAGCTCGGAAAGACCCCTGCAGGGCGTTCGGGTGAGTTGGATGGGGTTGGCGCCTCACCCTCCTCGAGAGGTATGGTGTCCTGACGTGTGAGAGGGCTGCATTGCATCGACGTCCCTGAAGACTCCCGGCGCATGAGGTCAGGTGTTGACGCTGTCATAGCACACATGGATGTGAGATGTCTGGTAGTATCAAGGGACCTGTGGTAAGGCGGCGAGTGGGAATGCGACATGGAACGATCATGTTTCCGCCCACCAAGACGAAGAACCCATTCAGGGACGATGTGACGGTTACGATCAAGTACCACTTCCGGCATCTCCTCGGATGATCCATAGCCCAACATAAGCTCCTCCTCAAGAAGTTTGGATGAGAGCGATGTCGGCCCGTGAGCGGGATGTGAAGGGTACTTGTGAAAGCCAGGACGAGGTTGGTGGGCAGAAGGGGGATGGGGAGTAGGCGTCTCAGATAATGTGGGTGTTAAAGAGCCTTTGAAAACACGTCGGTAAGTGACAAGCATCACGCCCAGATACCGTGGAATGAATCCAAGTAACGGAGGCGCTTCTCGTTCAACAGCCTCATAAAACTGGTTCTCTCTCGACACCAGGGGCTACATAAAATGTCACTAAGAAACTCAGCCCGAGAAAATATTGCCAGCCATACCTTGCAGACGGCACGCTTGGTAAATTTGTATATCGCGCTGTGACCACCGACTTGGTTCCGGAAAGGACGCAGAGGGATATGCGGAAGACTTTCGTCTGATGCACCAAACGTCATGTCCAGGTGCTTTTCCGTCCAGGTATCTGAAGCTGGCAGTGACCTCTCGCCTCCTAGTACTTCAGGTGCTGAACGATCAGATTCCTCATCACTGGCCGCTGCGGGATATGATGGAGGAAATGCGATATCTCTGGATGGCGAGGGGTGCTCCGACGTACCTGCCGTAGTCGAAGCGTCGGTCGTAATGGAAGTGGTTTCCCATGCCGACTCGTCATCCGTGGACCATGGGGAATATGGACGCCTAACATCAGATGGATGCGATGCAGAAACATATGGTGATGTATGAATGGGTGTGGGAGATCGGGAACGGAGAGAATCCGAGCTAATGGAGCGGGGTCTCCTTAATTCGTCGTGTTTGCAACTGTTACGTGCAGAGGGGGAATTAAAATCTGATGCGATGTTATACAATGTCAGGGGTGGTACACGGCGGGTGGGTGATTGAGAAGGCGAGGGTGAAGGTGGATATCCTCTCGAGCGAGGGCGAATATATGGTGAAGGTATCCTGACCGGGGGTTCCGCACGAGGTGAGTCGAGATCAAAATCGAACACAGAAGCTTCAGACGCTCGTTCACGTCTCCGCCCACGAATAGTCTCTTGCTTTGAAACATCCTTTCGCCACTCAGACAAGTCATGCATAACAGTGTCTCGCGTATAACCCCTCGTGTCTCTTGCCCGTGACGATTCCTGGTCCTTCACGCTATGAGAGCTGATACTCTCCCGAGTGCGTATGCGCTCCAACGCTGTAGAACTGCGCTCTCTTCTAAGGGCAGCGGTCTCGGGGTCGGGCCAATCGGTTCGCTTAACAAATTCGTACTTCGCCTCACCAACATTTTCATTCTTGTGAGATGAAGAAGGCCGGCGTTTACCCATTAATTTGTCCGTTTTTGGGAAGTTAAATTTTTCCTCGGATGGTGAACGGGGAGCGGATTCTTTAAACAGCTGCAATGAAGCTGCAACCTTACGTCCGATGCCTGCAGTAGTAGAAGAGGCTGGATGGGGACGCGACTGACTGCGTGCAATAGACGCAGAAGACGAGGAAGACTGAGACGAGGAGCTACGAGAGAGGGATGAGGCCTTCTGAGGATTCAAAGTGAATGTGCACTCCGAAGCGGTACATGAAGACGAAGGCATTGTGAGGGAACGACTTGAGTGCGACGCACGGGGCCGTTTGCGAGGGGAAGAGTCGAACCCATGCTGCTCAGTTGCAACGAGAGGGTCGCCATGCGTGGTGTTACTCCAGTGTACGGAGTGCGAGGCTGACCTCCGATAAACAGGTTGCTTGTTGGCACTTCCATCCTGTAGAGGCCCCGCGGTCGGAGAAGAGCGAGCTGTCACGGAGATGGAGGGTGGTGGCGATAGGGGAAATTGATAGCGGTGCTGGGTTGAGACGTTCTCATCAACAATAGGGCCCATAGACGAAACAGAAAGACCGGGTAGCGCAAGTCAAGACAATTAAAATGGTACTGCCGGATTAGCGGTAAAGATAAAATTTCCCGCGGATGATGGATGAATTGATTAGTAAAAGAAGTTGTAGATTTTAAAGGCAAAACGTACGGGGCAGGGTTGATTCTAGGGAAGTACTTGATGATGAGGGTCTCTTGGACAGAGATTCAAGTAAGGTTTTTGAAGAAGAAATGACGATATGGACGAGACACGTGCAAAGTTTTGTTTCTGAGATTATGACTAAGCCAACCTGTGTCTCTCTCGAGATAGCACAATAGCCTATCTCCTAAGGACACACAATAATCCACACTGAGAATGTGAACGTTCTGCCAGATCAACGACATACCTTGCAGGAAATGACAGGATTGGCTTTCCTCAAGTCGGACCTTTTCTACTCAAGCACATATGCGGTGCCATGGGTCCCAGCGCACGTTCGCTGGCAACTTCCTCTACAAAACACCTGATCAAAAACAAATGAACTAGCATCCAATGGTCTAGCAAGTTACCACATACCGTGGTCTGGATCAAAGCGTGTACCCTTCGTCTCTCGTGCACCTTATTACCCTCCAATGGCGAATGACAGCAAGCACGGTCTTGCACTGGTTTGTATCTCTTCGGTTCATTTTTAGCCGCTCATTCTCCTCCTTTCTCCAACCTCGTGGCCCCATGTTCCCACTGTTCGCCGCAATTATATCGCTTCCTCCGCTCTCCTCACTGTTCAGTACGTGTACATCAAGGTTTACCAACATGTCGGCGCTTGCTGGTCGCCTTGGAGGCAAATTCTCACATGAGGGACAAGTAGAGGACTAGTCTCTTACGAAGGAAACTCAAGCTTTTTCAAATTGGTAGGGTTATCTCGCAATCGCTGTTTCCCAACTCGGGCGAAGCGCAACTATGGATCGTCACCACCTTCAGAGTTCGGCAATCTTACACTGTGATCCGCGTCAGTCTTGAGTGAATTCATTAATTCATCCGGTGCGGGGAAACTGATTTCACCAAACAGTAAATGCGGATAGGCTCTTGATTTCTCCATGCGCGCAACAGTATATGGATATAACATTCATGTGTGCTGTGGTATTATCCCCCGTCTTCTGTCGCCGACATGATATCATCTTTATTTTTATCTCGGACACCAGGCCCGCTTTCATTCAAGGCTGTGTCAACTTACTATCCACGTGCTGCGCTTTTTGAAATAATATGGATAGATGCGACGGGTAAACTCTGAACTTCGACTGCCAAGTTTTGAATGATGGGTGTATCGTCAATCACGGTTATTGGTAGAGTTTCCGGTGACAAGCATGATTTTTACCACGGGTTGTAAATTGTAAGTTGACGACACGGATACATGACAGGCCTATGACTCAGCAGTGGTGGCACACAAGTGGGCCACTCGGACTCTTGAGTCATGTTGGCATATTCTGTGTGTCTGTCCGAGTCCACAGATTAAAACTTAAATAGATGTTGGTCTATTACTAGTACTATTAGTCAAAAACATTGGAAAATGCCAGTGTTTCTCTGAAATTCTGAATGAATATTTAGAGACATAAGCATTATTGTCATTCACACAATACTCGAAACTATAGGAAAGTTGAAATATATGTTGAAGGCAGACTTCCATTGAATATTTCATGGTAAAGTCATACCAGTTAATGAAAGGTCTTCTTTTTCTTCATAGAAGTTTCTATTAGGGTGATGGTGATAATACTACATAATTGTTTAGTCATATATGCTTCCATTTCACTTGGTATCAGAATAGATAAGAATCTTCTGGAAACATTATGATTATTAGTAATAGGCATTAATCATCTTAGTAATAAAGTTCAAACTCCGATGCACTATAAATTAAGCTAGGTGCCACCATTTGATCACTTTTTCCCTTTCCCTAGTGCCATCATCTCCCCTCTGGTAAAGAATATTCTTCACTATTAAAATCATTAACAATGGCTTATCCTTTGACTAGAAATAACAATAAAACTACAATGTGTTCTCTATCATCATTGTCTAATCCTCTGCAACCTATCATTTCTGGGCCAAGTCTACAAAGGTTGAACCATCATTCCTCTACTAGGTCACATGTTAAATGGTCAACTCCATTAACCTACACTAGAATCATCCCAGCAAGGGGGGCTGAGTCTGCTTCAGCTGAAGCAGATGTACCCTCTTCTCACCATGGTGATGATGGGACTATTGCAGGTGCTATGAAAGGTCTGGATCTGACACCTACTGCCTCTGATGCCAGTGGTACAAATATCAAACCACTTCAAGTTGCTCATCAGCCTGAGTCAACACTTCACCCCTCCTCATGGACCCCACCACCCCACCCTCTGCCATTTGATGCAATTCAAGCTGCCATTCCACAAATCCACCCTAACATGGCTAATCCAAGCCTGCGCTTCATACTAGCTGCACACTACCAGACTCATGGACTCCAAAAGATCTCTGTTGACACTGATAAGAACTCTGTTGGTATAATGACAAGTGAGTTCACATTTGGCATACCTTTACTGCCAATGATATTCCATCATGCTAACTTTCATATAGCAGAACCCAACACTATATCTGGGGCAGTAAATGAAACTCCACCTATAATTACTCTGGAGTCAAACAACACCTCCTCCTCAGCTACCATTCTCACATCATATGACATTGACCTCACACTTGATAGTGATGAGGAGATGGATCAACTACCAAAAAACCCAAGTAATCAAAAGAGCAGTGCATGGAAGGAGAAGAATGTAAGTATCCAGCTAATAGTCTGTTTGTGAACAGTACTAATCACGGATGCCATCCAGATTCCGACTCCGCCATCAGATCGGAACGTGAAGGTCAATGCTACCAAGCGCCGTTCGATCGAGATCGAATCCAGCGACTCCGACCGCTACTCGGACGGTCCGCGAAAGCGCCGAAAGGAAACTTCCCACGCAAGCACCAATGGCATAGAACAACATACACGGGCCGTGGTACTGGAAGGTCCTAGGTCAATCGCACACGCTTTAAACAATGTGATCGCGGGCAAGCAGGCAGAAATCCATGCAAAGGCTGCTCCTGCTCCTCCTCGTGAACGGCAGTCAATGAACACAGCCATCGGTGTTCCGCACGCGGCGCGCGGACGTGAAGTATCAGCTGGTACTAGCAGTGCCGTGGCGACAAGTAGCAAGGTTAGAGTCGAGGAGATGGAAGATGCAAAGGACGAGGACGAGATGGATGATGAGGACGAGGAGGACGATGAAGAGGGGCCTGTCCTAGAAACCGGCGATTCTCTGCAGGCACACGTCCACGCGAGCATGGTCTCCAGAAAACTGTGCTGGTGGGCCGACAAGTTAGAAGAAATTCGCCGCGCACGGTTAGAATCCCTATTCGAAGAACAAACGGTTCGTGATCCCTCTTTTCTGAATGTCGTCTATGAAAGCTCATGCGCTGTTTTCGACAGGTTCCTATTCCCACACGCGAGATTCTCGAGTTGTTGAAGGACATGGATGAACACAAGGATTGGGTGACCCGGGTCGAAGTCGAGGATGCTCAACTTGAACGGCTCCTGCGCATTCTCGTGCGTGACGAACTGGAGGACGGGTCAGATGCCAACAAGGTCGCAGTAAGGATCCTTGATAACTTCGCCCAAAGGTTTCATGGTGTCAGGTATCCTCCACGACACAGGTGAAGGGAGAAGTCAGGACGGGATGGGAGACGAGAGATGCTGTAGATGGTTGTTTGGAATTCTCACAGAGGGGCGCTGGGCGCTCCTATTTCGCCGGTAATCTCACGACATCCGATTTCTGCTTTCCCCTTTGAATTACCATGTATCATACCCTGTTCTATGTCTGTATACCTTTGTAAATACCTGCTCTATGTCTGTATACCTTTGTAAATTCTTCAAATTATGTCTTGTATTACTGATGAGTGTGCGACGAGTTTTTCGGAACATTCTGGTACCACAAAATCTTATTGAGATCTATATCGTCCCTGTGAATCATAACTATGCTTCCATGAGTATCGTATGCTACTGCGAGCCATATTATCGCATAACTAGTAAGCTGATAAAAAATAATCGTGAAAAGGCGGGGGGGACGAGTATGTACTTGTAAGCAGTAGCCAATGATCGTGAGGGTTAATGATGTGAAATGTCGATGCTAATGAACCACGTCGAGTCGCCGCTTCTTCATAGCTGGACCTTCGTCAGCCGAGTCGAGGTCATCCACTACGATGATAGGAGACTCGCTGCGAGGGAAAGGTGCGAGCGCAGTTATTGGCACAGGCACGGGTGGCTTCTCCGCGACACTAGTAGGAACGGTCTCAGCGCTCGGTGGATGGGCAGCGGGAACCTGAGTCTGGGCACTCCCGAAACCCGGCGCCGTTACTGGTTGAGTTGTCCGTGGCGGAAGTGGCGTAGTCGTGAATGGACCACCTGACGGAGGAGCTTTGTTATCACGAGGTCCTTGTGTGCCTCCACGACCGCCTCTTCCACGTTTGGCCCGCCCGCGTCCACGCGTCATCTTCTCTTTAAGATATCGCACGATATGACCTTGTAAAATCTCTAGGGCCTTCTGGGCGCCAAGCGCCTCGAGCTCTCGGAGCTGCTCTGGAGACAAATGTGAAAAAATAGTAGGAGAGAGAATAAGGGCATTGTTATGAAGAATGATGGGCTGTGCCTGCTCAGGGTTCGAGGATGAAGGATGCGAAGGAGGAACAGGTCCGACGACGATGGGGAGGCAAACAGATGCTGGTAGTGCTGAGAAAGGTGCAGATGCAGAAGTAGATGCTGCGCATGCCGAAGCTTCTGATGAAGGAGCTGCTGCTAGTGCGGGAGCTGCAGGTGCAGATGCAATTTGTGGTACTGAAGGTATTGTTGAGGTGAGATTAGGTTCCAAAGAAGGCTCTATCTTGACGCTAGGCGTCGTCGAGAAAGTATTCGTAAGGGGAACTGTTGTGAACGGGCTTGTTTGCACAACAGAGGAATTGGAGAACTTTGGCGTTGTCGTTAATGGAGGTGGAAGAGGGCCACCTTTGATGTCGCCCTTGACACTACGCTTCAGTGCAGGTTCTAGGGGCACTGTTTTCTCCTTCTTCCTGCCCTTTCCATCTTTACCACCCGTACTTGATGAGGCTGCTTGTGACCTGGCCTCCTGCTCCTCAAACATATGCTCATACTGTTCGTCCACCGACCAATAAAACCCCTTGCCCCGCTCCCCAGAACTCCTTTCCATCTTCTTGAATGCACGTCCGGATGATAAGTTATGACGAACCGAGTTCTGAAAGTGGCTAAACTTCCGGAGTACGACCTCAGAGATAAGGAAGCTCACCTCCCACCCGGCGCCTTCATTATACCGATACCAGTCATAATTCTCCATCATCCACGAACATATATCCTGCAGCGTTGCCTTACCGCCCATCGCCTTAATAGCTCTATGACAGAGCTGAGCGTAGGTGAATTGAGGCTTTGGGGGCATGACCTCTGGCTTAGGTATCGGGGTTTGGTCAGATTTCTTGCGCTTCTTGGGCGCATTCTTCGACCTGGATATACTATTAGTATTTGGAAGTTGTGGATCCGGCGACGGGGCTAGCTTTGGCGGGGCAACGGGTGGCGCGGAGATTGAGGATGGGGAATTCGGGGGTAAAGAGGAAGGTGGTGAAATAGACGTAATATCGACAGAGGGCGAACGTGCGCGGTGCATTGATGAATTTGAACTCGGAGATGGAGAGTCCTCCGGCGCTGGAGGGGGGGGAAGCACGAAGTGAAAAGTCCTAGAAGCTATCTGAATCTGGGACCTGATTTGCGGTCAGAAGAGCACCGGCCACGAGTAACAAAAAAAACACACCTCTCCCCCAAAGGAACTCTGCTTCCACTGCCCGACCAAACACCGTCAACCCAGGCGCCGTTTCTACCTACAACAACGAGAACGAAGCGCTCCTCGTCCTCCTCGTACTCGATCTTAGCATGGAGCCTGGATACACTCTTGAGAGGTCCCAAATCAACATCAACTGGACTATTGTCGGTAGAAGAGGTGGAAGCATTGGGTATGCAGCGGCGTCCAATAGTTACAGTTAGAGTCTGCAGATAGAAGGTGATGTTTGGGAATACAAGAGAGTAGTATGCGCTGATCTTGGCTGGCGAGTCGTCTAGGGAGGACGAAGTGTGAAGAACGATGTTATCAATCTGAGAACCCAGCGCTGTGATGGCTGTCGGGGACATTGTGAGTCGTGGCTTGGTGAGTGTCGATGACAAGCTTTCTGTCAGCCGACTCGGAAACAAGGGAAACGACCCCCAGAGCGCGAACGACCCCTCCCACATTACTTATGTAATCGTCTTTGGGCTCCACCTTCTGTTTCTGAATTTCACGAACCGCTCAGATTTCGGATTTTTGAAGTCGACGTCATGTCGCGCAGAGAAACACTGACAGATAAAGCACAGGATGAGATATCATCTTTAGCTGACAGGAATGTAGACAGTACAGACACTGATCTACGCTACATGGCGTATGGTGCTCGCCTCAGGACTGCCTTGCGTGCCGGCACTCGTTACATCGCATATGTACGTCCACTTGCCATCAGTTCCACTCACCCTCGTTCGTGGTGAAGACTGAAAATAGACCAGTGATGTCGGGGAGGCTTTTCGCCCGGTAGTACCTCCTACTATCGTTACCGCATGTTATGGTATTTCCTGGCTTTATCTTGCGGGGTGAGTACCGTTTCATATCATCTGTGCTCTTTTCACATCAGTGGCACCTAGTGACGTGAGCTACGAGGCATATAAGACCCATAGACGAGGGCCTAGTCAAATAGAAGCCGCCCACTTTTCCGAGCCTACAAGGGTCGGGATGGTCGCCGTCAAACGTGCTGTTTTCCAGTCCATTGCCTCAATGTACGTGCACGTTCGAATTTATATAACTTTATTTCATCAATCGTGGACTCATATGATTCGTTGTTGACTATGATGACGTACAGGGCTCTCCCAGCATTCACCATTCATACCGCTGTTAACCAAGCCAAGAAGGCTTTCACGAACGTGCAAAACAAGAGATTGAAGACGTGGGGTCCGACTTTCACTGGACTTGCCATCGTTCCTTTCCTGCCATACATATTTGATCACCCCGTAGAGACTGCAACAGACAAGGCCTTTGAGTGGATAGAGAAGAGGTTAATTGAAAGTCAGAAATCCAGAGACGGGACGGAATCATAGTTGTGGTTGACGGCGGTCTGTATTTACCCACTCCTCTCACGTACTTTTACCCGTGTGCATGGATATACCATCTCTTTCTTGACGAAGTAAAGCACTCGTTCCTCGTGCGATCCTCCGAGAGCCCGCTGGGGACTTTGGTTTCAGACTTTACTAAATTTGTTTACTAGTGGCGATGTTAGTGGTGTCTAAGAAATAATCGGATGTCAGGCTATTTGATGTAATATGGCAGCAGTCTAATGAACATTGACAACTCTAACGGTGTTTGCAATTACATACCAGACTTAAAACAGGAGCACTGGCAGCCGTATAAATAACCTCATGCTCTAATTAGTTCGTATGATTGTAATTTCCTACATAAGAACAGACAACGATGCTATGTGTAGTATGTTACAGTGTAGTGCGACCGAGTGCGAGTGGAATCGAGCTGATAGAGCTTGGAGGAATAACGCCGACTTCTGTCACAACCGCCGTGATACTAGAAGGAGGCGTCAGGTCATACAGCGGATTGAGGATCTCTAGGTTCGCGGCTTTGCTGAGGGTGAGCGTATCTTTTGACCGAGTGAGGGGGAAGGAGGAAAAGAGATCGCCAGACGGTGCTACACACACCATATTAGACGCCGTATAAGGTAATGACAGCAAGTGAACGCACCGAGCTCGTTCTTGGTAAAACTATCTAGCTGAACGGTTTCCGAGAACTTGTATGTCTCGCAGCAAACGACCACAGGAACGCTGTGTTGTTTTGCCATCATAGCTACGAGTGCCGTGCCTGCACGGGAATACACGGCGCCGTTTGAATGTAGGGAGTGAGCGCCCACTAAGACTATCGAGACCTCTGTGATGACAGAGCCGATGGAGGGCAGAAGGAGGTAAGTACATGGAATGCCCATGGCAGAAAGAACGGAGAGAAGCTTCTTGCCTATTCGGCAAACAAGATGAGATAACCTGTGTGATTACAACAACAGAGCCTCTTACCCTCTAGCATTGGCCGGGAGTCGACGACGATAACTGAAAATTGTTTTCCATCGTCCCATGCACCGACAAGAACTTGTTCAACGACGGACGATCTGCACGAACGAACTATCAGTTGATGATAACGGGAAAAGAGACATCCGTTACCGAGCGTAAGTCAGAATGACGTCTCCATCTTTAATCTTGGTGCCTGCAGTCTCTTGGATGACCTGACCTGCTATGATGATTCGTTCATTGATATAATCATCTATCTTCTGACAAAGAGTATTTTTTGCCTGTAGAGTCAATCAGTGCATGTGTGATGGTGAGGAAGAAATTGATGCTAACATCCTGCTCCGGAAGGTCGATATCTGAATCACTGATATCTAATTTGAGCTGCCGAATGGCATTACCCATAGTGATAGACATCGGACGAGCGGAAACAAGGTGAGTGATTTGTGGTGAAAGATGCGTCACGAGATGTCTCGAGAGTGTGTTGTTAGGTGGAGTGACATAGTCTTGGATTACCTTGATAGAAGTCAGTGATGTTCATTAAACAGCGTGGTGACAATATACAGTTTTAAATGCAGTGAGGGTCGCAATACATCGCGCATTTGCGCCTGCGATCTTGAACTCCGAGAATTGCAATCCGAGGCGGACGATAGCAGGGTGTATATCACCCTTGGTAGGGCCAGGGGGTTTAGGGAGGCCAAAATGAGAGAATATCCGCAAACCGCGAGCAGAGTCATCGGTTGTGGTCTCTTTCATCTCCTTCGTTCCACCCTTCTTAACTGAGGCACTTGTGGGTGCAGCAGCTGGTGCGCCTTTCTTGGCTTGAGCGGGCTTTTGATTAGATCCGCTGGGTTGGGGACCAGTTGATTTGGCAGCAGCCTTTGCAGCTCTCTGACGCTCTTGTTGCTCACGGCGTTCCGCTTTAGTCATCTGTTTCTGTGACTTCGGGGGCTGATTCTGCTCCTGAGCAGGAGTGAGAGTAATCGTGGATGTGGAAGGTGTGGTCATTGTAACAGTTGTGGTTGTACTCATCGTTATGTTGATCTGCAAGGATTGTTGAAGGAAACATAAGTAAGTCGGTTGAACTCGGCTAGATCGTCGTTTGCAATCGAGTCATAGTATGGGGAACGTGGGAAAAGTATTACATCAGCTTCCCAGATGCATTTTGGAGCTGACCGAGAACATTTGGGCTGCGTGGACTCTCATATTGTACTCTTGCATACAACCGGCTTACGACTGCGACTATGGTCTGTTCTCAAACTCATTACTTTAGCATTCCTTGACCTTGATTCTAGGGCGTTCCTGCATTATTTCGTTGGCTGAGCAAGAAGTACCCGAAAATTGGTGAGCAACTGGTGTTTCACTGTTCTTTGCTTCCCTAACAGCGAGTAGTGACATCCGTCGCTGAAGTGGATGAGGAGGAAGTCCTCGACGCAGCTGGGGATCCTATAAAACTTCCCGTTGACATCACAACACCTAACCCAAATGGCACGGAATTTGACAACTTATATCTGGATATGAATGGTATCGTGAGTGTTGGGAAGACAACTCCGGTGCTCATCTCTGACCACTCATACGCTCGCAGGTTCACCCTTGTACCCATCCTGAAGGAAAAGTATGCACATGTTGTCTATAAACTTTGAGCACCCGTTGATCCGCCTCTCACAGCCGGCACCTGAAACGGAGGAGGAAATGATGGTTGAAGTTTTCAAGTACACCAACAGAGTGGTCAACATGATCCGGCCACGCAGGCTTCTTTTTATGGCTATTGGTACACTTTATCTTTGTGTCTGCTGATGCTACAACTTACGCATATGCTTTAGACGGTGTTGCACCTCGTGCCAAAATGAATCAACAACGCAGTAGACGATTCAGGACTTCTCAAGAGGCGAAAGATAAAGCAGAGGCCCGGAAACTTGCTGTCGCTGAGTGGGAAGGTACGTACTTCTGATGGTGATATCCTAGGTGACATAACTCATCATCGCAGCTATGGGCAAGGTTATCACTGACGAAGAGAAAGACAAAGAATCTTGGGACTCTAATGCTATTACACCCGGTACACCCTTCATGGCCCTTTTAGCTGCCTCGTTACGGTATTGGGTCGTGGAGAAGATGAACACTGATCCAGGGTGGAAAGATGTGCGTAGTAAACACCTCTTAGAGACATTATTTATCCATTACTTTCTAGCTCCAAGTTATCATCTCGGATGCCAGTGTGCCCGGAGAAGGAGAGCATAAGATTATGGACTTCATCCGCAGACAACGTACAAACCCTGGACATGACCCTAATACGCGACATGTAATATACGGTTTGGTGAGTCGATTTTCCAGTTCCACCATGCTCTCTGTTATTAACTGTGCTTAGGATGCTGATCTTATTATGCTCGCCCTCGCGACTCACGAACCATATTTCCGAGTACTTCGGGAAGATGTGTTTGCGCAGGACAAAGGTACCGGGTGCCGAATTTGTGGACAAGAAGGTCACTATGCCGCTCAATGTACAACATTGAAATCAGAGATTAAAAAGCCCCCTCCACCGGATAAAAAACCTTTCATTTTCCTCGATGTCGCCATTCTGCGCGAGTATCTCGAATCCGAGTTGAATGTGAACAATGCCCCTTTCCCTTTCGATTTGGAACAGGCTATTGATGACTGGGTGTTACTCATATTCTTTGTCGGCAACGATTTCTTACCGCATTTACCGTCACTTGAGATTCGCGAAGGAGCGATTGATACTCTCTTGAGGATCTGGAAAATGGAGTTACCCAGAATGGGTGGATATCTGACGAATCATGGTCAACTTGTGCTTAGTCGTGCGCAGATCATATTAGAGGGACTGGCGCGACGAGAAGATGAGATCTTCCGTAAGCGACAAGAGAGTGAGTATCTACAACGTGTCTCCTCGACAGCATAGAAACTTACCATATCTCAGCTGAGCAACGTCAAGATCAGGAGGCGAAACGCCGTAGGATTGAAAAGTCTGGGGGGAATGACGCTGGCGATATGAAGATCGTCACACCGTCTGCGAAACTTGGTCTGACTGCCTCCACTACATCATTATCATCTCTTTCCCAACGTGCAGAAAATTTTACTGCCAAGGCCGACTCCATTGGTCTCGGAGCGCCACGTAATGCTCAGTCTCTTGAAAGCGCCCCAGTTGCAGCCCAAGCACTTGCTGGCTCGAATCGTGATGTAGTTGCCAATCGAGCTGCTATTCGCATGGCGAACATGAGTGCTGCAGAGATGCTCAAGGCTGAGCTATCTGGACTCATACCTGTGAAACAGAGTGCTTCTGCTCCTAAATCTGAGCCGGTTGTTCCGAACCCTCCCAAAGCAGATGATGACTCTATGGATGATATGGATATTCCAGGTCTTGGGAATGCTCCGTCGGCACTTGAGGTTGTTGATGATGGAGCTGGTGTCATGGACTTTGAGCCCAATAATCCTGTCGCACTTCCTGTCGATGAACCTGTAACATCTGTCGCTGGCGTTAAGCGGAAGCTTGAAGATATCGAAGGGGAAGATGCCGATGAGGTCGCTGCTCTGGATGAGGAGTCATCTGAAGATAACGAAGATCCGTCTTACGCCTTGGTAATCAGAGCAGATGGCTCAGTTGAGCAGCCTGATAACGTGAGGTATGAAAATTTTTGAAATTTCCCAAGGTCGGTAATGACACCCCCTCAGATTATATGAGCCGGGCTATAAGAAGCGATACTATCAACAGAAGTTTGGTTTATCAGAAAATGATGTTGAATTCCGCAGAAAGTGGGCGTATTCGTTATCGATTCCTGCACAAACATGACTAACTCTCCTGTGCAAAGGCTGACAAAACACTACGTAGAAGGAATTGCTTGGGTTTTACATTACTACTATCAAGGGGTGGGTTCTGTTCCGCCAAGTTACCTATCCTTGCTGACTAGATCGTAGACCCCCTCATGGCAATGGTTTTATCCATATCATTTTGCACCTTTCGCGTCCGATTTCGAAGGTTTGGAAAACATGCAACTGGAATTCGATCTCGGCCAGCCATTCAAACCTTACGAGCAACTTATGGGTGTTTTCCCCCCTGCCAGGTGCGTTTGCGGTCACCAATTTTTTCACTCCGTAATTAACCACTATCGCCAGTCGCAAACATATCCCTGAAGTCTTCCATGAACTGATGACAAATGAAGAATCTCCAATCATTGACTTCTACCCAAACACCTTCCAGATCGACATGAATGGGAAGAAGATGTTGTGGCAAGGTGTTGCTCTTCTGCCTTTCATAGACGAGAAAAGGTTATTAGAAGCGATGGGCGAGCATTACCCCAAACTAAACGAGGATGAAATCCGAAGGAACAGCTGGGGCCACAACGTCCTACTTGTTTCTGATGAACACTCGTTGTATCCATTCTTTGAAGGATTGTATGGTAAGCGCAAGGAGAAACAGGTACGTCGTCAGTTCGATAGATTCCGATCTCGTTGCTGACTACCGTTATTCAGCCTCAAATCTTACCTACCAACCTGTCCAAGGGCATCAGTGGTGGTGTTTTACCGAACCCTGATTGTTTGCCTGGTTCGACGTATTCCTCCCCGTTGACCTCCATGAACCTGGAAGACATCAAAAATGATCGTTCCCTCTCCGCTTTGTACTTCTTCCCAAAGCAGCTCTCGCCTCATCGATCAATGTTTCTTCCAGGGGTTAAAAAACCCGCACGACAGCTTACTGGCGAGGATCTTGCCCGAAGGGGGCGAGGAAATGGTCGAGGGGGCGGTATGGATCGCGGCGGTGGTCGGGGACGAGGTGGCTATCAGAACGGTTCTTATCACAATGGACACGGATACGGCAGCAGCCACGGCCAGCACACCGCGACATCATACGTCTCCTCATACTCCACTACACAATCTCGGGCGCCGTACGCTCCGCCCCAGCAGGGTTTCGGAGGGTATGGTTCCAACGGGAGGTCACCCAATCAAAGTTATGGTAATAATTATTCTGGTCAGTCGCGCGGCGGACCACCCCCTCGAGGAGCCCCTCCCTCTCGTGGGATGCCGTCAAGTCGTGGCGGGCCTCCTCGTGGCGGGCCTCCTGCGTATGGAGGTTCTGCGTCCTATCCTCACACAACTCATCAACCTGCTCATGGTCGTGGAGGCTATTCTGGCGGGTACGGTGGTGGTGGACAGGCAAACAGTGGCTACGGTGGCTACGGTGGTCAGGCAAGCCGTGGCGGCTATGGTGGCTCAGGAGGACAGGAGGGCTACGGCGGTTATGGAGGTCAGAATGGCGGACAGACTCGTGGTGGGTACGGTGGAGGTGGTTACCACAACCCTTCAAGGGGCCGAGGACGAGGATTCTAGATTAACTTATGTATCGTCTCGTGCTGATTCTTTTTTCTTTTGATATTTTGTAATTTAGCTAACAGCGCTGTATATTTCGCTGAATCTTTCGAACTTTGCACAAATACTAAAAATATGTGGTTTCGTTGTAACATTTTTCCCCCAGCAGTCTCGAGGAATATTCAGTGGGCTGTCTGGCTAAGGCCGTCAATTATGAGTTCACAGCCTTCGATTATATACATCCATTTCTGTCCTGTTGAGAGTGTACTCTATGTAGGACATTACAATCTAGTCTAAGGGACCCCTCTCCCTGCCATAGCTCCAGATGTCCGAATGCCCTGATGACGGCGTAAGGCCCCCAGCGGTCCGCCGTTTCCGTTGGGCGTTTTAGATGGTCCATCTGTCTAAGATATGTTGACTTGTGCGTGTGCGTTGTGATATGGATCAAGCGAGGTGAAGCAAAAACGTGTATTAGCCTTCGATTTATTCGCAGTCAACCATAGTAGTACAATGACAGTGACAAGAACAAGTATCTACAAAACTCGATGTTCCACCTTTAGTACTAGATTCCTGCATGTTCCGTCAGCCATAGAAGGTATGTCCTCCCGGACCGGGCATTTCGCGAGGCGGAACATAAGTGAGGTACAGCGCGTACTGCCTCTGGCGTTCCTTGGCCTTTTTCCTCAGCTTCTTTTCCTTCTTGCGCCTCTTCTTTTCCTCCTTCACCTCTCGGCGTCTTCTCTTAGATTCAGCGAGATCCATACCGCGACCATAGTACCCATTGTCAGACTCCGAAGAAGAAGACTCAGAATCAGACAAGTCTGAATCAGAGTCGAACACAGGCATAGGAAGGAGACTGTCCACAGTGCCTGCATGCGGGCCTGAGCGTCGCTCCCGGCCCTTGTAGAGGACCACCTCGACGCGACGGGAACGGAAGAAGGAATCGTTCCAGAGATTGATCAAATCTGCAACGAGCGTGCTCCGCTTGGGCGGAACGCCGCCCCTGCTGAACTCTGGAATGGGCATCTTGCCGGCCCACGCAAGAGCAATATCCTGAAGTGGACAGTGAGCGATAAGCCAGAAAATACGTCTATAATCACGTACGTTCATGAATCTGATCCAGTCCTGGTGGTATACATCATGGGTATCGAGCACCAATGGCATGCGTGGAATCTGATCATAAAAGTCGTCCATGTCTTGAACCCTCATCACGTTGAACGGAGTGTAAGGCTGGGCGGCATTTGGCGGACGGGAGAACGCCTCTGGAGCTGCGAGCTGCAAGTCTCCACCCACAGCAGTGCTGGGCATACGGGGAGATGAAGGGAATCCTGAGGCTGTATACGCACCGGGCATGGGGGATGGTGCTCGCCCAAATCCTGGCCCACCAGGCATTGGGGACGGTGCTCGCCCGTATCCTTGCCCAGGAGGCCCACCGGGCATTGGAGAGGGTGCGCGCGACCGAGGCGCATTAATAGGCTGCCCCTCGAGGATATGCCCGCGGGGGTATACCGTTGAATGAATTTGCGGAGGGGGCACAAACGGTGAAGGGGCACGTGGAGGGTAGGGCGTTGTGGATTGTTGACCATGATATGGTGATGGCGCACGGGACGGAGGGCGTGCATATGGAGAGGGGGCACGTGGTGGCGGCGGCTGGGGCTGGGGCATTGGGGACGGCGCCCGAGCACCGTAAGGTTGAGGGGCATACGGGGATGCTGCCCTCGCGATGGGTTCGGGTCCACCAGGGTATGTGGAGGTTTGGAATTCTTGTGGCCTTATGTTTGGAGAAGTCGAGAAATTACCCGCAGGCCTAAATGGGGACGCCGCACGGTTGTAAGGGCTGGCGCCTCCAGTGGCGGGATAATTGTTTGGTGTAGTCGAGTAATTACCAGTAGGTCTGAAAGGAGATGTTGCACGAGTGTAAGGGCTACCGCCTCCAGTGGGAGGATAATTGTTTGGTGCCGTCGAGAAATTACCCGCAGGTCTAAAAGGGGAGGTCGCACGATTGTAAGGGCTGCCGCCTCCAGCGGTAGGATAACCTGTCGCATTGTACGTGGTGGACTGGTACACCCCTGCACCGGGTGCTTGGGCGTAGATCGAGGTGCGATTTGCACTGCTGTGAGAATTTTTTCTGGACCTTGTACCATAGGCAGGCTCCCTGCGCTCTACTTCAAGATTTCCAAACTTGTGGTCAAGATCTGCGGTACTGTAGGCGCCATATCCAGCGGTACCCGGCGGGTATCCAGCCGCATTGTCGAACTGCTGCGAAATACTACGCTTTAAGGAATGCTTCTCTTCTTTCCTCCTGCGCTTCTCTTCTGAGTGTTGCCTGCAAAACGATGAAGAGGACGGAGCATTATTACGTTGACTGGATCATACCACTTTTTAAGCGCCTTCTCTTCGTCTCGGCTCAACTGGCCGCGATTCCAGGATGCAGCAAATTCCTGATCACATACTGAGTCGTCATAGGGAAAAGATCAGGTGATGAGGACTCACTGCAGTAGCGGGCTGAGCACCTGCCGGAAGGATCTGTGTGGCTTCGGCAGGTACCCATTGGATACCATGCACAACACCCTGTGCCGTCTGATAGCTGCACACATCATGATAGGATCAGTGCGATCTCGTCAACATCGAAACCACTTGCCTTGCAGGTACCGCCCTGCAAGACCAATAGGTCAAGATGAAGTTCGTTTACAATGCAAACGTGATCTTACTTGAAAGGATGATAGGTAACCGACCCATCTGGACCAGTGGAGGTTGTGTAAGTGATAGATCCAGGTGAAATCTGGCCAGACGAGGGCGAATATGCCTGCTGGGGCATTGTGAAGCCTCCCGCTCCGTTCATCGTGTACTCTGGTCCTGAAGATGGTGGCAGCTAGGAGAGAATGTATTGATAAGACGCGATCTTTCACCCTGCAGCCTAAATAACGACCCTGCCTCGTGTTGCGCTATATCGAGACAATCAGCAACGGACGCTGATTTCGCCTTTTGGTCGGCTGGGAACACATTGCATCAATTTGCATGTGCGGGGCCTGAGGGTTTCGTACGGTACCTTTTATCTTTGCCCTCAACCCTTATACTAAGTTATAGACCCGTGCTCCTCATGGTACCGGTCAACTTACCTACATAGTACACACATTTTCATCTACTTATCTCAGAAAGCTTGAAATACTATTAGCACTCGTCCACGGACACGCATTTTTGGCCCGATTGCAAGGACCAACGACATAAAAACACTGAGACTTCAAAATTTTGGGTACTCCGCATCATTACCTGAGCATAGTTGGTTGCTCGACTCACCTGATCATACTGACTCCTCAACTGAACTAAGTATACAAATCACCAGTATGAAGAAGGATGACTAGCATGCATGACGAGTTACACATGGATGGAGAGAAGGGACGCTCCAGTACATACTCGACACCATTTCCTTGCAGAAGGTCTCGTTCCTTCTTTTGAGTGGTACTCACCGTCCCAACTTTGAGGTCTGTGAGTCTCGAGGTTTCACCAATAGCAGACTTTCCCACGTTGCCTCAGAAGACGTCTATGAGCCTGAGGTTTGCTCATTCCAAAGGGGTGCCCGTGAACACAGAACCAGACTCATCTATGACCAGGCAGATGATGCAGATCCTAACGTATGCAATCCTTTGAGTTTTAACGTTACCGAGAGGTTCCTCGCTTCGAATATTAATGATTGGTTAGCCGAGCCGGACCCTACAGAGAAGAAGGGGGGATTGGTGGTATTTGACAGGTTGTCCATACCAAATGTGAGTCCTCTTCCTTGTTCGTACGGACATTTTTTTCTTCCCTCGCCTGTGCTACCTTTTGCTATCTCCCACGCCCCTCTCCAACAGCCCGACCTGCCCGATGATCCGCCTCAAGTATGATCTCCCGCTTGCAAAGCCTGACTGCGTAACGTTTTACATGATAGGTGACCACACGCTGGCAGGATACACTGATTTTCCAGTGTCTGATGCACTCATAGAGGGACAGGCGTGAGGACGGACAGGAGGTGGGCCTAGGCTCTCATCCTGCGCTTCGTAGACAGGTTTTGCAATTCTTCCAGGGGATTACCCTACTCTAGATGCAGAAGATCCCAACCTTGGTGCTGCTATGGGTCGTGAGTAGAATGCGGGCTCCGAGCAGTGAGCGTGTACGATTTAGAGGAGGTAGAAATAAAGAAGCCATCAAATGAGATCGCGAGCGAGAATGTCAAGTAAGCGTGCAAGTTTGTTTGATACAATATAGTCTCCGCTAGACGATTGGCTGTTTTGTCTTCCAGGACGGTGCCAACTGATTTCCTTTGTTTCAAGCAAGGTAATTCGCTACCTTGCTCCCTGGACGCAATGGAGCGTATTGCATAGCTGCGGCGCCAACTTTGCATGCAATCAGTTCACATGTCCATGTGACTACCTCGGTAAGATAATTCACGTCTCACAACCTTACAACATAAAACAGTCATGACCACCTGTCGCATGCCAGGTGTTCGAAAGTACCCATTAAATTCCGCCCTACTTCGCACCTCGTTCCCTAGCTCACCATGACACATGCGCTCTTCACGCCCATCAAAGTGGGGCACATGAATCTGAGCCACCGCGTTATCCTCGCTCCCCTCACCCGTTTTCGCGCTCAGCTGACACATGTCCCTGGGCCTTTTGCAGCCATCTACTATGCCCAACGTGCATCCGTCCCAGGAACCCTTTTAATCTCAGAGGCAACCTACATATCCCAGGCTGCTGGCGGGATGGACTTCGTTCCGGGCATCTATACGCAGGAACAGATCGCGGGATGGAAAAAGGTCACAGATGCCGTGCATGAAAAGAAGAGTTTTATCTTTTGTCAGCTGTGGGCACTCGGGAGGGCAGCATTCCCAGATGTCCTCACCAAGGAGAATAACTCCCCACTTGTCTCTGCCTCCCCCATTCCCCTCTCCATACGCCCTACTTCTGTCCCGCATGCCCTCACCAAGCCAGAGATAAAGACATACATCGCTAATTATGCTGCGGCCGCTAGGAAAGCCATCGAAGCAGGCTTTGATGGTGTCGAAATCCACAGTGCAAACGGGTATCTCATCGACCAGTTCTTGCAAGAGGTGAGTAACACCCGGGATGACGAATGGGGTGGGAGTATCGAGAAGAGAGCACGGTTTGCGATCGAGATTGTGGATGCGATTGTGAAAGAGGTCGGCGCTGAGAGAGTCGGCATCAGGTTGAGCCCATGGAGTCCGTTTCAAGGTACGTCTCGCCTGTCTTTCGTCTCATGATTGATTAACCCTCGCGTAGACATGGGAACCTCCGACCCGATGCCACAGTTCACCTATCTTGTACGCCAGCTCAAGAAGCACAACCTAGCCTATCTCCATGTTACCGAACCGCGCGTCGGTGGGAACATCGATGTGGACGCACCACCAGAGAGTACTAACGATCTCCTGCGTCAGATATGGTGTGGGGAGGACAAGGATAGTGTGTTTATCAGTGCAGGTGGA
>PVYE01002961.1:5631-24347 GCA_002995055.1 Rhizopogon rudus | reverse complement strand
GCTGAGCTACCATGTCGATTCATTCTCTGAAACGCGAGTGCGCTAATCTCGTTTTTGACAACAGGTAAGTTCAAAGTTGCATACTTATGCAACGTCACATCCCTTTCGCTGCGCCAAGACTAACACACATCGCTCAGCATCCCTCCTGCACTGCATGTCAAGTCAGGCGATGAAGTCGCATTTGATTGCCTAGACGCATCGAATGGACAGCTGACTGCGGAATCGACAGTCCAATCACTAGGAACCCTGAACATGGCAGAGTTCAACCACGTTAACGGACCCGTGTACGTTGATGGTGCACAGCCTGGTGATACGCTCCAAGTTGACGTTCTGCGCATCGAGAACCCCGAATGGGGGTGGTCGGCGCTGTTCCCGGGCTTCGGGCTCCTTGCGGACGAGTTCACGGCGCCAGCGCTGAAGATCTGGAAGCTGGAGTCAGATTCGGAGGAGGGGTTTACGTGGTTTGATAAGGAAAAGGGTATGAAGGTGCCCCTGAGGCCGTTCGCGGGGGAAATGGGAGTCGCGCAGAAGAAGAAGGGGGCTTTTTCGACGATTCCGCCGTATCATACGGGGGGGAACATTGATACTAGGCATGTCACGGTAGGTTCGACGCTTTTTCTGCCGATTGAGGTGGAAGGCGCGCTGTTCAGTATCGGGGTGAGCAGTATTGCATTCATTATTCTTGTGATGTAATTTACGAATTCGTTATCCTCCGAGATAGGACGGTCATGCCGCACAGGGGGACGGAGGTACGTTGCGTGCCCCGGCGGGTGAATGTGATTACTGAACTTGAATCCTGTGGGTTACAATCAACAGAAGTATGCGGTACGTTTTCGATCCAACCTAAGTCCGATCACTTTCTTGACCTTGATCGTCCGTGCCGCAGGAACGGCAATCGAGACGTGTATGAAAGTAACTGTGCGGCTCTCAGTAAGGAAAGACAAGCCGTACACGAAGAGCCCCCATTTCTGCACACCCGTTGCTAAGAACAAGTCGGAGGAGGAATATTATTGTACCACCGGCGTCGACCCGGGTATGAAATAATCGTTTTGACGTCAAGGTCAATTGACTAATGGCAGTGTTAGATATCAGAGAGGCGACGAGATCAGCTGTTCGGAATATGATCGAGTTTTTGGTTGCAGAGTATGGTCTGGACAGGGTTGGAGCGTATATATTGTGCAGCGTTGCAGGTGATTTGAGAATGCATGAAGTGGTATGTGGTTTCTCCGGCTAAACCATGCTTGCGCTATATTAACGTTCTGAATCTTAACCCTTAGGTGGACATGCCAAACTATGTGGTGAGTGATATTATGTCGGCGTTTTGATCATGGAGGACAGCCGACTGATTGTGATATAGATTGGGATGATGATGCCCAAGGCTGTACTCGGACCGGAGTCGTCTTAGAATAAAGCCTGAAATGGGGAGTACGCTCTCATCCGAGCGCTGCTATAGCAGCATTGTTCCTCCAAAAATACCCCACTTGTAGTCGTATGAGTCATGACCGGCTGATAGTGTCGAAATAGCTCTGCTGAAGATAATTCGAGATATCGCATTGGCTGCCACCATATCAGAGAGAGAAAGCCAAGACGAGACGACAAGCGATCCCACAACCACAGTAGGCTGGACCGTCCCTATGCTATTGGAAGTTTGAACGTTGTCTAAACAATTTCAAAGCCTCCCATGGACGGGGGAAACCACGATTCAAGTATTATCAAGAGTCCGCATTGTGTTACATTTCTGATTAGCACCGCCAAGTTCTTGCGAGCGAGATGGCTGGCTTTCACCTGAGGGGAAACACTATTCCGCATCTACTCGCTGAGGTTTGGACGATGCTACATACTTAGTTCTGAATTTTGCGCCCGGTTACTCGCTCATGTTTAATTCTGACTCACGAATTCAAAACCTTGACCTCATGGTTATCGAGTCTTATTCATTCTATCGACTCTGCTCGTAAGTGAAACGGGAGACCTATCCGTAATCTACAGTATACATTATTGGTGGAGTATAGGTACATTCTATAGATGCAACGTATGTAGTCGTGTCAAACAAAAAATCAAACAGTGTTCAATGCATGAATGCCAAATTCAAAATCGCCTCCTCACTGCATTCCCAAGGAACCCATGAAACTCGAGAGGTCGAGGCCCTCATACTCATCGTCTGCCGGCATGTCTTCAAGACCAGCCAGGAGGTTCTTCTGGCTGACAGGGCCCGTTGGCTCCTTTGATTTCTTCTTCGCCGCTGTATCTTCGTCTTCCGTAGTTCGTCTGAAAAGGTCGAGGACAAGATCTGTATCCATCGACGCCAGACCGGAGTTCTGCTGTGTCACAACCGAGTTTGCAATATTGAGCTTGAAGCGTTGCAGACTATTGGAAGCCGTCAGGTACCGAATACAAAGGAAGAAGATGGAAACTAACCCCATAATCTTCTCTTCCAACGTGCCCTTCGTGATCAAGCGGTATACGTTGACGACCTTCTTTTGTCCAATGCGGTGAGCTCTGTCCATAGCCTGAAGATCCTTCATAGGATTCCAGTCATGCTCCACAAATATCACAGTGTCTGCTCCAGTGAGGGTCAGTCCAAGCCCGCCAACGTGCGTTGTCAATAGAAGACAATCAATACTGGGATCCGAGTTGAATGTTTGAACAATAGCATGACGCTTGTTGGGGTCGGTTCCACCATCAAGTCGCATGTACGTGACGGAGGGCATGTTTTGCTTGAAAAGGTCGTTCTCGATGATGTCCAACATTTGCTTCATCTGGCAGAAAATCAGAGCGCGATGCTGAGAGAATGCGCCGCTCGATTCAGATATGCTCTCCGCAGGATCGCTCTTCCCATTTTCAGCAGTAACTGCAGGATTGCCTCCAATGCCACAATCTGTGAGCAGTTGCCTGTTCCGCATTTGAGCGCTGCAGCTAGGTATATAGAGAAAGACCATACCGTAGAGCAAGTAATTTCGGTGCATGTTGAATATCGTTCAAGCTATCGACCTTGCAATTAATCTTGGCGAGCGCTGAAACGACAGCGTCTCGGTTGGTCTTCAAGATCAGTGAAGGATGATTACACAGTTTGCGGAGATACTGTAGTGACTGGAAAACATGCCGTTGTGGGGCATCCTTGGAGGATGAGACAGTTCCCGATTGTATGACGTCCTCCGCTTCTGTCTTGGCCTGTGAGCCGGAGAAGTCGTCGTACAGAGTTTTTTGCACATCTGACAACTCGCAGTAGTAGTCCTGAATAATCTTCGGTGGAAGGTCGTGCAAAACATCCTCTTTCAGCCGCCGTAACAGGAATGGCAGGACTTGCTTGTGCAGGGCCTCTAGAGCAAGAGCCGCTACAACATGCCATTTAGTTAACCATGGACTAAGCTCCCGGGGCGTGACTTACCAGCTTCCCCAGTCTTCGCTTTTCCATCACGATTCGACAAAATCGGCTTGCTGAATCGATCGTTGAATGACGCCTCGGTCCCAAGGAAGCCAGGCATTAGGAAGTCAAAGAGACTCCAGAGCTCCAACACGTTATTCTGGATTGGAGTTCCTGAAAGAATAAGACGATGCTGAGCTCGTATGGCCTTGACCGCTTTTGTGAGTTTGGTCTTTGCGTTCTTGATCACGTGTCCTTCGTCGAGGATGCAGTATAACCAACTGAAATCTTCCAGAGTCGAAATATCATTCCGAACAACTTCGTATGAGGTGATGACCACGTCTTTCTTGGACAATTTTGGGAGGAGCCTTGCGCGCTCCTTGGAATTGCCAGTGTAGAGAATGGGTTGCAAGTTCTCCGCATATTTCAAAATCTCGTAGTACCAATGACCAGTAAGAGTGGGTGGACAGACGATCAGCGATGGAAGATGGACGGTATCAGGCAATTCGGTTTCTTCATACTTCTTGGCTCGCTCTTCGTGCTTGCTGGCCAGTATGCAAATTGACTGTAGGGTTTTTCCAAGACCCATGTCTAGAACGTGTTAGAATGATGCGGAGAAACTTTAGGGAACATAGAACACACCATCACAAAGAATGCCGTGCAACTGATACTTAGCCAAGAACGCCAGCCAGTTGACACCCTCTTGCTGGTATTTGCGAAGCTCCGCCTTGATAGGAACCGGTATGGTGTACTGTTCAACTTTGCTGCCGTCAAGAAGCTGAGTGAGGAACTGTCGCTCCGTTTCACGCCTCCTTAACAGCTCCTCAGGGAACCCGGGAGGATCAGGCAAACCAGCCTAAAATAGGTTAAAATGGGGGAATATATGTCAGTAAACAAGTACATACTTCTAATGGGACCATCTTGACCAGAGACGCGAACGTGTTGGTTGTCGCAGAGCGAATATCGTCATCGGGATCGCTCATGCGCCCCAGAACAGGGACAATAAGGAAGATGACATAGGGCAGTGCTTTGATGTCAAGGTGCTGGACAATATCTGCGCAAGGTATGAGCGATTTAATATGAAACAGTAGTTGAGCACATACGATAGATAGCTTCTGCAGCACCCTGACGGTTTGACAACACAATTGCATCCCCCAATAACGGGATGATCTTTTCGATGGCAAATCGCATGGCGTCGGAAGTCATCACGTTGCAGATCGTAGCGAAACATCGCGCGGCCGCCTGTCGGATGATGGCATATCGACTGCGCAGTGCCATGGTAATAGCGGGGAACAACTCTGCAAGCTTGGGCCAAAGATCAGCATGAAAGGTAGGTACAACAGCTTCGAGGACGCTGAGTGAATCGATGACATCTTGTCCATATTGTTTATCCATGAGGGAATCAGCTTCGTGTGGTAACTCTGGGTAGAGGTCAGGTATATTAGACACCCAAAAAAATAATTTCGAACCTGTCATGCAGGCGCTCAGCAAACCTCCTGCCATGGAAAGCCACATCTTTGGGATGGCATGAAGGAGTTGGGAGCCAAACTTGGCAGAAAGCTGATTGAATGCTAGACAAGCCCCTCGTCTCGATAATTGCGCTTTCGCAGCCTCGTCGTGTGCCTTGGCACTATCAACCGCTTTGGCACCATCCTTCCCGTTCTTCCCCGGCTGCGTCATCTGTTTCGACCAAGAGCTGAGGCTCAGAATACCCACATAGAGAGTCCGCGAATAGGCGAATGTCGGCGTTTGCTCCACGTCTTGACAAAGGAAAGTGCACAAGTTCTTGACGATCTTGTCGGGCGGTTGGGTAATGTTGTGCTGGAAGCAGAAGTCGATGAATGTTGCCACTGCCACTGCTGAGCGGGTCTGAAGGTCCACGTTTTCCTCATTCTGAAAGAAGCTAAGCTTCTTAGCAAATGAAAATCGAAAATCAAACATACCTTGATGCCGTTCATGATGCCCTTTACAACAGGGCTGACTTTATCTGGGGTACTCCGGAACGCAACAAAGGCAGCTGCAAAAGCCGCTGAAACGCGGGTGTCGTGCTGCGCCTTGACCTCTGAGTATTGTTCAATGCTAATGACGACCTTCTGTCTCTTCTCAGCAATAACTCCCAACTCGCGCTTCTTCGTACGCCCAAGGCTATCCTTAAGCTTCGTGTACATTGGGCCGACAGCTTGTTCTGCGGTCTCGATGGTGAAACTATTCGGTCTTGTGCCAGTGATATCAATCTCGTCACCAAGGTGAGGAATTAGAGAGATCGGGATCTTGCAATCAGTCGCGAAGCAACGTAGAAGCGCAGCGCATTCCGAGTGGATGCGGTGTAGCGTGAAGGCCATCTCGTGGTACGCAATCGGAGGTGGGCCCTGCAGCCAAGCCAAACACATCGTGCTGAGCTCTGCAGCAAGAGGGAAAGCCTCAATGATGGGCATGGTCGGCGATGTTGCATCATAGGCGCGGGCCCATTCTTCTGAGACAAGCGCCGCCAAGAATTTCTGAAGCATGCTAGTTGACTGTAGGTAATGCACGAGTATGGGCTGGAATAACTCGTCGATGGACTTACAAACAAGGTGTCAGAAAAAATAAATCGACATGCGCTGAAAAAAATGCAGTACCTTGGGAGGCCAATAAATGATCAAAAAAGCCATTGAAGTAGCCGCTGCAATTCGAGCCTGCATGATCACCCCCGCACCGACCAAGGATAGATCCTGCGCGAGCATGTTCTTGTCGACGTTATGTCTCTCCAGTGGCATTGTGCTGGAGTCATCTTCTGCGAAGGCAGGGTAATAAAACGTCGTGCAATCGATAGGAGCGCCAAGTGGTGTCATCATGGTCGAGTACCAATCAAGGACAGTTTGCTGCTTCACCAACTTCTTCATCCATCCGGGAACAGATGCTACAATTTCGAGCGCTGTCCGCCACGCTGTCAAGGTGACAGCACGAATATCTGCTCGCTCTTCCACAATCAAATTCTGGAAGAGAAGACGAAGGAATGGCGTGACGATCCACTCCCGAGGAAGGGAAGCTACTGTCATGAATGAAAGCAAGGTTTTGACTACGGCGAGGCGAACATTGGGAATCGTATGTCGGAAGAACGGGAAGAGTGTGGGTGCTAGTTCCGTAAGTGGAAGCCTGAGGAAGCCCTTCAGATATGCGACCGAGAACAAGTAAAAAGACACTTACGATACGGTAGCTTGTGCGAGGATGTCAATGACCTTGCTGTAAGTTACGAGTTTACCTACCGCGCATGAGTACTACTCTGTAAGATAACAATCAGATTTACCCAGTAAATCCATCACAGCGCCAACGCTTGAGCTCAAATCATCCTTCATGCCGCGTAGGCAGTTCCAGAGAACCAAAAGCACTCTATCCAGAGATTCTGGGAGCTGCTCGACAAGGTGACCTGCAACCGGAAGTAGACATGATGCGGCCACAGCACGAACATCATCATCAGGATCACTGAGACTGCATTGCCAAATATCAGGAAGGTTCTGACACTATGTGAGATGCTTACCCAAGTACTGCAGCATCGACAACGCCCTGCAGAATCTCCTTTCCAGTATCACCAGCTTCCTCAAAGAGATCGCTTCGCACAGCAACCTCATACTTGATCCCAAGAAGGCCGGCGTGCCGAACCTCCCATACGTGACTTCCATCGCCCTTCTTGCTATTAGTTGGTTTATACCCCAATGGGAAGTCTTGCCGGATCATCTGTAGGAGAATAGAATGGACATGCTTCACTGACTGCTGAGGCATGTGTAGCAGAAGAGATGCGAGTGTCTGTGACACCGTCTCACGTACAGGTGCCACGACCTAACTTGAACTCAGTACATGTGTTAAGCTTCGGCGTACACAGGAAAAAAACGAACCTGATCAGAAACAAAGTCCCCAAAACGGTCAAGTACGAAAACACACAGTAGCTTCGCAGCTAGATCGTTACACCAACGCTCATGCGCAAGAGAATTTTCCTCCGCGGACAAGCCGTCTGAATTACGTCGTCAAAGAGAAGTTCAGTATGATCGTGGAAAAATGTCACCTTTCATGCCTCCCGATGATCCTTGAACCTTGAGCAACTCGCGCAAAGCCATAGCAGCGCCATGTCTCGATTCCCAATTGGCAGAGAACAGGTCGACCTCGAGAAGGGCTACTATACCCTGCCAGATCCAAGCTCCCGGAGTGACCTCCAGTGCATGCGATTGTTGGGCTGCTTTCGGTGATACAGCACCGCCTTTTGAAGGGTCTATGACGACCTTCTCAGGAGCGCATGTTTTGATATCATCAGGGCTGTCTACCCGTGATCTTGGCACATCCTGCGCTTCAGCTGATACCAGTCGTGCCCTGGAAGATCAAGACAGTAAGATGCAGAAGGAGACACTGTCGCAGTTGTACCCACTTATTGGATGGCCCTGCAGCAGTCGTGTTGTACTTGGCACCGGCTGGAGGTGGAGGGGGGGCTGCAACAAAGGCAGAGTTTCCTGGTTTCCGTTTCCGTTTCAGGCGGTTTCGTTCGCGTGCTGAAAGACCAGTAGCATGGTCTCCATCTGTGGCTGTCAAAGGGGTTATCGGTGATGCCGCAATAGGGGTTGTGCTCTTTGAACGAGAGAGCGGTGGAGGTGGCGAACGTTCGCGTTTGACTGAAGGCTCGACCTGCATCGGGGAGTCAACGGGGGTGGAAGTTTCCTCTCTCTTAGGAGAAATCTCGTTGTCACCATCAACTTCAGTCTCCCCTTCAACGGCGAGTTCTTTGTCTAGGTCCATGTCATCGGTAGCACCAACGCTTTCAAGGAAGTCGAGGCCCAGCCGACCCATCGCCTCCTTACGGGCTCTCTTAACCTCTGTGGCGTTTGCAAGGATGCCGGTTGGCTTTGAAAATTCTTTTCCGGATGATGCAAGAAGCGGCACGCCTTTCTGCATGAGCTCTTGCACAGAGAATGCAGGAAATTCGGGAGAAGATGTATCCAGATCTAGTGGAGGCTTGACGTCTACAGCTTGTGGCTGCCATACTGGTACAAGAGAGAATATTTGTGAGAGTGCATTTGATGCGGCCGACCTTGTTTCATAACTCTTTGAATGCAAGTAAGGTAAAATCTAAGCAGGCGAAAGTCAGCATCAGGAAGGATCGGAGTGTAACGGGATAGACTGACTCGAGCCACGACGGCCATTAACTCAGACCATGCTGAAGAGTCACCGAGAGGGACATGGTGACGAGTTGACTTTACATCGTCCTGAACTGCAACATCACTTATAACACTTTTGGCAGCAAGTTGGGCAAGTTGTTTGGCTGCAGTATTCCTCACGGAGGACGAAGATCCTGTATCAAGAAGAAGGAGGAGCCTGTCCAACCTAGAAGCAATAAATATTTTTAATATTATTGCTCGTATGCCAAACCGCTGCGGGAGAAGACATACCTCGAAGTCATATCCGAAAAAGGAATGCGTTCAACGCCGTATCGGCGCGGGCCGGATGCAATGAGTTACTTTGAGAGGAAATTGATCGTCTGGGGAATTTTCTCACGGTCTCTCCTTCCCTGTTGTCCTTTTTATCTTACAGCCACGCGTGACGGAAAAATGATCTCTGTCACGTAAATGTCACGCGTTTGTGACAATTTGACTCCCTTTCAGAGTTTCACACGTGGAGTGTTGGCAGAGCTCTGAGCGAACGCTCGTGTAGGTACCAGCGAACAGAACCGCGCTGATATGAGTTCACTTTTTGTTTTTGCAGGTCTGCCACGATGCTTGACTTATTTGACCAACTCCTTACAGAGTTGGGTAGTGACGATCACACCTGTACAGTTGGTAAGTTTCATTTTTTGATAACGAGTCGAAAATTGCCGATAAGTTCTGACTCGGAGATGACATTTGCTTCCCGATCATCAAGATTTACGGAGATGCGGCTCGGTTTACTTCGAGTTTTACGCTGAGGCTCGTTCTCTACGTAACAACATCAATTTTGGCTCGTCCGAGTCGATGGAGCCTTTCATTGAAAGGGCATATCGAGAAATGACCTCCCTGCCTCTATCTGCATCCCTATGTTGGCGAAGGTTGTACACAGATGCTTCCCTCTTCTTTGCCTTGTCCAAGGTTTCTAATTCCGTAAATGTCGACGAGGCAGTGGCTACAAAAGCTGTTGCTGCATTGGATCGCGCTATCATCATAGCAGGCGCTCCTGGCCGATTGGAATTTATCTATAAACTCATCAAAGATATCCAAGATAATCATCTAACGCTCGAACCGCTCAAGGTCCCTCTTGCTCAAAGTGTTCAGCAGCCTATGCCACAGATGTACCAATCCAGCGCTTTTTCTACCAGTGTTCCTTGTATCCATCCGCCACCGAGCGTCTTTGGGAGGGAGTGGTCAGAAAAGCCATTCGTGCTCCGAGGCTATGGCCACGTACAAAATTGGAGGGCTCTGCGTTCTTGGGCGTCTATCGAGTACCTGCGTTCCATGGCGGGCCCTGGTCGTATCGTGCCTGTCGAAGTTGGGAAAGACTATAGAACTGAGGAATGGACCCAAAGGCTGATGAACTGGGACTCCTTCCTGCAGTCCATGGACTTTCCTGAACACCCGGCTCAACCTCAGAATGAGATTTTATATCTTGCACAGCACAACCTCCTGATGCAGTTTCCCACTCTTGAAGGCGACATCGGTATTCCCGAGTACGTTTATGCATGTCCTGATCCTCCATCCTGTTATCCCGCATACAAACCTCCGGGAAACTTGGATCAGCTAGTAATCAACGTATGGCTTGGCCCAAAATATACCATTTCACCTGCCCATACCGTGAGTCCCTCCGAGATCAGAAGCCCTGTCGAGGCACGAGCCTACTGATGCTATCTGATAGGATCCGTTCTTTAATTGCTATGGTGCACAGCTTTTTGCGCGCTATTTTACTCGTATGCTGACGTCTGCGCACTAGCCCAAGTAGTTGGACGTAAGACCGTCTGGCTTGCACCACCTGAAGTTTCCAACTCGATGTACCCATTCAACTCATTGACATCTGGCACATCCGATAAGTCTCACAATCCTGCCGCTAACACTACGGAGCCATCAATGAGCAATACTTCTCGAATAGATGTGTTTCCAGACACCGCGGAGGCGGAGTCAGCATCGCGAAATGATTTCCCCGATTTCTGGAAAGAAGTGCCGCGGAAAGCAATGTGCGTCACGTTGGTCCCCGGCGATGTGTTATTTTTTCCGCCTGGATGGTGGCATGCAATGCGGAGTGAGGAGACGAGTTTTTCTGTTTCGATGTGGTTCTAGGTGGAGTTTAGTAGATATATCAGTGCCTAGGAGTATTATTTGTGCCTATGACCATCAGTTACGTGGCTTGACCATTAAATACAAGATCATGATGATAGCGGACCGCGTGAGTGTACAGCATTTAAGTGACCGGGTCGTACCGAGAGTTGAGGACCACTGCCTGGTTTTGGGAACAATTGTTCGACGTTCAACAAAGCCCCAGCCGTCGACCACTGTCTCTCACTCCTTCTTTTAAATGTTGGTCTCGGACGTTGACCGTGCTGCTGGGCGCACGTCTCCATTCCTGGGTACTGGCAGAAGTGGCGCTTTATCTCCTCTGCCCTCTGCTTCACTAACGGAAGAACACATCGCGGAAGCACTGCAACAGTCGCCCGATGACGGCGCTACCCTTGACCTCACACACAGGAGCCTTACAGATGTCGGCGAAGATGGTGCAGAACACCTTGCAACAGCGAGCAGGAACGGGTCCCTCGAGGATGAAAGCTCAATACTCAGGTAAGTTGCTGCGACACTCTGCTGCCGCAAGTCCACCATGCAACTGTTTTTAGGGTTGCCCTAGGGTACAATCGCCTTGCTACACTGCCTACTGCCTTTGCCCTACTCTCTCGCTTGAGATACTTGAACTTGCAGAACAACAGTTTCTCGATTTTTCCTGACGTGGTGAGTAGCCTTGAAGTTGACGCGTTAAATGGTTGCTGAAGGTGATGCAGTTGACGGTCATGCCCTCCCTAGAGATTTTGGACATCAGTCGAAACAAAGTCAAAAGACTTCCAAGCCAACCGGGCTCTCTGATCAACCTTCGGGTATGTTTACGTGGCCTGGTCCTGTTGATCATGCCAAATGTCCACTTGTCAGGTTTTCTGCCTTCAACGCAACAAAATCACACGCGTCCCAGGGTACTTTACGGAATTTCATGACCTTGATGTCTTGAAGGTCGACCACAATCCGATAGAATGGCCGCCGAAGTATGTGATGGATACGGCAGATGGAGGAAGGGAGTGGATAACCTTCATGCAGAAGTGGATGAGGAACAATTCTCAGCACCGCCTGGACCTGAAAAAACCCAGCGTTGACTCGTTTATGAGTGCGAATGCTGCTCTGGACAATTCGATGTACGGATTGAGTTGATCACACCAGAAAGCCCGCTGACATACCTACAGAGAGGACCATATACAATCCTGGACTTCTATGCAGGACGAGTCAGATCCAGGCGTCACCCCTCATGCACGCTCCTTCTCCATCGACTCCACATTTCCTCCCCTCCCAGGACCCTCGAAGTCCACATCGCCGCGCTTCGACCGCCCGCCACCTTTACGCCTGGGGATCCTTCCTCCATACAAACTCCCCCCTCCATCAAGTTCCCCTGAGAGCTACCTGCCTACTCCTGATGAGTCCGTGTCTTCTACAGATGATGACAGCACAACTGTGCCAGATGGTTCACAGCATGGTCGCAATGCATCATTTGCTGGGTCGGCTCGTGATCGTCGTCCAGCGCTGTACGGAAAGAAGAGTCTGCCAGATCTCCGTGCAGCCAACGTAAGTGACGGTGTCGACAGGCAGGCTAGTAGTGGAGCATCAAGTAAAGGAGTCGTCTCAGCCTCACCTGATCCACAGTCGCAGTACGAGTTTTCCATGCCCTCACCTCTTTCACATCGTCCAGGCTCTTCATCTTCATCTGACGGTTCTTTGCATTCCCGAGCCCCAAAGGCATACGGCCAAACGCCTCCGTCATCTGCATCACCAACCTCTGGCGATCCTCCGCGACCGGTTCCCGAAGTCGAACGCCACGCATACTTTAAGCGTCTTTCCGCCCTTCCCACCAATGCCATGATTAACAATCTTCCCTCACTATATTCCCTCGTAGAATGCGCACGGTCACTTTTCTTCGCTGTTTCGCAGGTGTATCAGGCGCTTTCACACTATATCACATATACAAACGACCGGCAGCTCTCCTCTGTATTGAAGAAAGTCACTGACCCTGCGTATACTTACATGATGCAGTTGAACGGTGCTCTCGATCGGTTCGATGCGATATGCAAGAGGACGACGCCACCTCCTTCACTCTGCCGAGCACTTGTAGAGAGCAGTCGAGACACCGCAGCCATGTTTGGCAAAGCTGTTGCGATGATGTCGCTGCAGCTCAATATCCTCGCGTCCAAAGATGATGACCGCTACATGCGATCATTGGTACTTATTTTTTGTGGTGCCATTGCCGAGATATCGCATGCGTGGCAGTCGATGATTCCGCACATTGAAGCCATTAAGCCTCTTCTCTCGGACCAACGGCGGCCTTCTGTAGCCAAGCTTCATCCAGTTCCTAATCCCAGTCCTGAGTTTGTGCCTGCCTCCGCGCCTCCATCGTACTCCCCGTTCAATGCGTTACAGCATGGTGTTCCAATCCCCAGATCGCGGCCCACACAATCCCTTGGCAGAACAAGAACCACACGGCGGCATGCAGGGTCGTTCAGTTCAAAAGACGTGGAGATCGGTAAATCTTTACCATCGTATGACCTGCCGATGCCATCCCCCGGGGTGTTAAATGGTGCATCAACGACGCTTCGTGCAGGACAACGCCATCCGGCACTTCCGCTTTCCGCGTCGACGTCCAGCCTGATCCCCTCGTTGATGAGTGTTCCCTTGTCATCGTCGCTGTCAGGACACCCAGGCTTCGCTGCTCGGAATGGTGGGCATTCACGAGAAACATCCCAAACGTCATTGGGGCCATCTGCTGCGCCTTCGTCGCCATTTGTGGCAACTAGACGCCCAACACTCGAAATCCCTCCTTCTCGCACACTCGTCGACAAGGATGCCCTCAACGCTATGGAAGTCGCAGTGGAGGCAGCGCCAGCTGTGTGGGAGATGATGAAAGAGATAGTGGATAACTTATCTGAAGGGGCTGAAGACATCCGCAACACGTTGCTTAAGGCTAAAACTACCACCGAGCGTCTACGTTCCAATATAAGCGCAATGCGGTGTGAAGGCCCAGGGGCTGACAGGAAAGGGCTGCGTGAGGATGCACACGTGTTTGTCAAGGTGATTCATTACTCCCCGATTGCCTGCTCTTCCTGCAACGCCTTTGGAGTCTGCTTGCCTTTTTTATCGCTTTGAAATGATGGGTCTGATGTGCTGACTGACTCGTGCTTGGTATTTCTTTAAACAGATCGTGGTCAAATTGTCAAATGTGGTCAAGACGCACGGCAGCTCCCATGCAGTGTTCTCGGACCTTTTGGATAAAATGTTGGCGTTGACAAATGCGACGCAGGAGTTCGTGATGCTCCTGCATGTCTCATCGTTCTCGCCATCGATGACGCCCCGACCATACTCTCCCATGACTGCTGTTTTGTTGCCTTCCGCAGTTGGTGAAGATGGGCGGCTGGGTGCGAATTTATCGCGGAGCCGCAGTTCGACACAGCCAAGGACATTGAAACTCTGGGGTCCGATTGCAGCTCCTCGGAGCGCTCTTCCAAACCAGTCCTTCAATATACCCCGGATGAGGGATACTAGTGATGAAGGCTAAACCCCGGTGGTTTCTCCGAGCTATCCATAATTTGTCTTCCTCGTCCACGACCCACCTTCACGACGCACAACGATTAGCTGTTACCGTACCATCATACCAATATCTCACATTACATATTCGACTAGTACCTCTTGCTTTCAAATTTCCATGCCTAGATTATGCTGGATCCTACATAAAGGTGACGTGTAAATAATACCGAGGGTCCCAAATCGTAAACGAGATCTATAGAGCGATATGAGGATATGAATGTGATTGTAGATCCATGAGATATTATCGTGTTTGCGTGCATGAAAGAGCTTCCTTCGACTAATTGTGATAAACTCTATGCGTGTCTGCGCCTCTCACCGCGTGCCCTCTCCTAGCATACGATCGATCTCGGCCCTGATTTCGGCAAGGTTCGCCTTGAGCGTTTTCGCGTCTTCGAACTTGCGATGTGCCATCGCTTCGCCGACAAAGGATTCGAGAAGGGCCTCTTGCTCCAGAAGCGGCTGTAATGTATGGGCGAGGTCCGAATCGGGGTCCACACGCGGAGGCTCGGAAGGCGTTTCAGGTGATAAAGTTGCATCACGCTTCTTGGGCTTAGGCAAGGACTGTATATGTACCGCACAAGTCTAGTCAGTTAACAAACATTTCTGCGGGCATCAAAGAATTCACCTGAAGGGGGAACATGTGTTTTTGTAAAAATAGATTTGCCCTGGTGAGTACTGCAAGCTGTACACGGTCCTGGGAAGACCCTGACACACAAGGAATGGCGCGTATCCGTTTGGCCAGAGCGTCGTATTGAGCAAAGGCATCGAGCAGGCGCTTCCGCGCGGCGGACGCTTCTTTGGTTGGCTGATCGTCATTGCTAGATTCATGAGCGGTTCATCAATATCTGTACATGGTCAACATAACACAGTGCCTACCTGAGCGTAAGAAGCAGGTCCTGGAACTGCGGAAGTGCATCCTCGATCTCCTTCTCGAGGCTAATGAACGCCTATTTCCGCATCAGTACAACGTGAGTTCAAAAGCACAAGCAACAACTCACATCATAAAACCTCACAAACGGTGGTACGCTCGTCATCTCCTGCCAGTATTGCTGCCGCGTGAGCACAGGTCTGCAGCTGCGACACACCCTGACACCACGGAGGAATTTCTCTTCCTCACCAGCACCCGCACGACGCACCCCGTAGTCAACGCCCTCCCCGACTTCCTCGATGCACCGCGTCTTGGCATCAACGACGAAGAGCACTGAACAGGGGGCAGGGCGCTGCGGGAGCTTTGGGGGGAGGCTGCAGATGATGGTCCCGCAGAGACGGCAATGGTGCTTACGATTCGTGAGTGGGTGAAAGGAAGCGCTAGACGTATGTAAGTAGAATCCTTATGTAGGAAGAGTGATGGTTTGGGCGAGGTAGATGTAAGCGAAAAGACGTACATGCATAGAGGACATCTAGATACAGTGGCATCATCCTGCCAAGGTGTTATTCGCTGCTCCGCATCTGTAAGAGCAATCAAATAACCATTCGATGCAACAGATGAACGCGTACATACCTCGAATGTCATTGTTGGAACCCTGTACCATCTGGCTCTGCAAGACCCCTTTCCACAGTTCACCCGCATCCATATTTTTAAAGTCAATATTAAAGAAAGACGAGGGCCTCCTCTTCTCCAGTCCTCTTCCCCTTCCATTAGCACTGCCCTCACTTTTTCTTGTATCCACGCTTTTATCAGCAGGATTCTCCATAGGGAAATGCAGAGCGATAAGCTTCTCGAGCCTCCGCTCTAGCTTGGTCCTTTCCACCCGCCCCTCGTCAGTACGTTTGTTTCTTAGATCATTAAACTCATCCGTGCGTGGTCGGTACAGACCCCTGGGCTGAAAACCTGGACGGTAGGGCGCTGGAGACCGCACAGGGGTGGATGTACGTGTGCGTACAGAGGAAGGTGCAAGTGCAGATGAAGTGGATGGGAGTGATGGAGTTGACGCTGAAGGAGAGGCCGAGGTTGAGGTGGGTGCTGATACTGGTGCTGATGCTGATGTAGAAGCGGCGAGAACAGGTGCGGGTGAGTAAAGTTTCGGCGGTGGCTGGGACGGAACCGTCGAAAACGAGCGTGGGGGTGGACTGATGGTAGACTGAGAAAAAGCTACACTTTCTCGTCTAAGCGAGGTTGGCGGAGGTAACTTGCCACCATCTGATATAGCTGATGTAACGGAAGCAACTGAGGTGACACGAGTATGTACCGGGGGTGAATAGGGTGCATCGAGTTGACGGACGCTAGAGGTTGATAGTGCGGGAGACTGAATTGGCGGTCGGAGAGGTGAAGTTACAGCAGGTGTACGGGGGGGAATGCGCCTAAACTTGGAAGGCTTGGAAGGAGCGGTGAGTGGTTTCGTTATGGAGAGTGGGGAAGTCGCCGGAGATGAGAATGACGTATCGAATTCTCTATCTTTCCCGTTGGCACGTGGAACCGGCTCCTCGGTGGGCATGGACACCTGGACAGGATCTGGCAATGCAACATCAGCGCTTGCGGGGGAAAGTAAGCTAGAACTGGTTGATGAGCCGTTAGCGGTCGGTGAGGAAGGAATATCATTCGAAGGTGGGAAATCGAGGCTGGGTGCTTGCGTCTTGTCTGTTTCGACAGTAACAGCGGTTGAGTAGTCTTTGGAGACGGCCACAACTTTCTCGGACTCGTAGTATTCCTGTGAACGAGTGAACATGGGCGCGGGGATGGATGGGGCGGTAGAGACGATGCTCGATGGGCGGGATATGGGCGGTGGGGAGACGTTTGGAGACAGATGGATACTAGAAATTGTGCGAGAATGTCGTTTCGACTATAGACATTTAACTTGAGAATAATGAGAATACAAGAAGAACAACGCACTCTGTAGGCCTGATACGGCACATGCGCAGGCGATTCCATAGCTGGACTGACTTGTCTCTGTCGTACAAAAATGCGAGGACGTCGTGGACTAGCACAAGAATAAATTGAGCCACCAGTAGGAATGGCGACGAACAATCAGAAAAACTGTGAGCCCGTCAGGGCACAGCTGCCAGGTGCTTGCCTCTCACAGCACGGGCGTCCGATAGAACAACGGCCAGCGCCTTCTTTGCTTAATGAATGATTATATAATTGACATCATGCCTCGAGTATAATACAAACAAACATTTCATTACCCATGTAGTACATATAGGACGTGAAGCACAAAATACAAGTCTCAATCATAAATCGAATTTGGTCCTCATGCCAGGAGCACACCAACCACCACACCCACCAGACCAACTACGACGCCTGCGCCACGGTCACTCATCTTCATCGCACCACCCGACTGCGTCTGTGTGGGTTGTGCTCCCGTACTCGTGCTCGTACTCGAGGAAGACGAGGTCCCATTAAGTTGTATTGCTTTTGCCTTGAATGCAGCATAATTGTTGGCTGAGGACTCGACTGCGTTCACGGAGAACACCATGCCCTGCCCACAATGCCCAGATTGTTTACAATAAACCCAGATGGGGGTAGTCTAATTCTATGTCAGAACAAGACGTAATAGGATGTTTGGTTACTTTACATCGTTTATCTTGACCGTATATGTAGGGAAGGTAGTCGCATCAGTTCCAACAGGCACGCTAAGAGTTTCATCAGTCTCATGTAACCAACACCAAAGACAGTGCTTACAATCCCGAATCAAACCCAACTTGCCCACTCGTAGACGTGAGCGTGAGTGCGCGGCATGGATCCGCAAATGTGCTCTGCGTCGCAGTGTGGTTCTTTTGCATGAACTGGAATGTTACCGTGTCGCCGACTTGTGCAGTTATATTCGACGGCGTATACGTGAGGGTTGACCCTCCAACAACAACCTTGTGATCCGTACTTGTTCCGCTCGTTGGTGCCGCGCTGCCGGGGAAAGACCCGTAGGTTGTAGTTATAGATTGCCCGCTACCAACAGGAACAGTCGCTGTAACGGTGGTGACTCCTGTTGCAGTTGTTGTAGGTGCGGATGATGATGAGGCTGTAGTGTTGCCCATGGCCGCTGCTTGAAATGCGGCAAACTGAGTGCCTGGGTTGATCGCAAAGACCATGCCCTGCTGGCAGTGATTGCCTTGTTTGCAATATACCCAGACAGGATTCGTGTCCTGTACCGTAAATTGAGCGACAGGGAACGGGCCGTTTGTGTTGCTGGCCGCCACCGCCAAACTATATGGACATCAGTCTATATAAATTAAGCAATTGTGTCGCGCCTACAAGCCAGAGTCAAATCCACTGGATGCCTTCACGCATGGCTGAGCAAAGGTAGATTGAGTAGCCGTATGATTGGATTGCTTGAAGGTGAAAAGGACGGTGTCCCCAGGATTGGCATTCTTCAGAAGAGAGTCAAAAACACATAGCGCTAGTCTGACTGCAAAGACTTACCACAAACTGCGGATCATACCTCAATGGTCCTCCACCAACAGTGACATTAAACTGGGCAGCCTGCGCCAACGATACCACACCCAACACCAAAAATAAGCTCGAGAACATGATATTTTAAGTGCCACAGAAATAGAATGAGGCGTCAAGCCCAGGAAGGAGACGCGCAGCGACGAGGAAAAGTTAAGGTGAAGAG
>PVYE01002959.1:0-11512 GCA_002995055.1 Rhizopogon rudus | reverse complement strand
TCGAAGACCAAAAGTTGTCGAGTTTGCTTGTCCGCAACTGTAGTGTAGAGTAGTGAGATATTGACACCGAGTCTCCGAGTTGACACGAGTTTGTCCATTTCGAAGCGAGCCAAGTTTAGTCTAACTCACCTCGACAACAACACTACTTAGCTCAGAACTGCAGACAATCCTGGACTAGAAAAACACAGACATTGTTTCATCCAAGTTTCATCGGATGCTCCTGCGTTCTCCCTTGTTTAAATTGACATTCACAAGAGCTACTTAGAAACCGAAACATGATTAGCACCAAATGATACGTCAATCACATCGGAGGTGATGTAAGTAGCTGAGAGATATAAGTACGCTAATGCTAATGTAGTCTTGGCCCAGTCAACAATGTCCTCCTCGACGCAGGACATCTTTCTGGATCTTGACCTGGGGAATACGTTCGGGGCACTTTTCATTGGGGTTATTCTTGCAGCAGTGTTCGTAAATTCGTTCTTCACTATGCAGTCAAAGCTCACTTGAAGTGCTTGCACTATCATCCTAACATATGTACGATACAGTCTCTTTGGCGTAACCAATATTCAAGCTTTCGTCTACTTTCAGACGCATAGAGGCACAGGGATGACATTATATAAATTGGTCGTACGTCCATGCTATATTCCTGCTAGTTCCGAGTTCTTGACACTACATGATATCAGGTCATCTGGCTTTTGTAGGTATACTTTGAGCATGTTGAGACTACACTTTACTCTGATCTCCTAGGATTCTTGATGCCTTGCACCTGGCCTTGATCACCCATTCCGTCTATTACTACCTAGTGACCAACTACACCAACATCAGCGCCCTCACAGAAATTGTATGGAGTTTGAAAGTGAGTCCTTACTTCGGCCCTCCCTCCAGCAACATCTAATATCAAAGACGGGTTCGTGCAGCTTCAAATAGTCATCAACGTAAGTAGTTCTTCCTAGTCAAGTCTGTGATTCGCATCAGACACACACTACCGCAGGTTATCATTATCTATGGAGTACATGTGTAAGTTCGATGTGCACAGTATCACGTGCAATATTCGAGTGATGCTTTTCTGGTCACAGTCTTTATGTCTATCGCATATGGATCAGTATGTGTTGCCTGTCAATGAATTGTGGAAGCTTATGAAGTGCACAATGCACATAGTCAGCAGGGGTCGATCAAGAATTCTCCCTGCAATAGTGGTAGGTTTATTGATGTGCTCGGTTACTTCAACGTTCTGTTCAACGAGCTTCTATTAGGGGACAATTGTGATCCTAACTTCAGGTAAGTCTATCACCCGATTACGCCCTTTTCTCGAGGTTGAAAATCCTGGCAGGTGTTGCCATTGGTGAGAATACTACTCTAGTTATCGGCGCATCATTTTGACCCAACCGACAGTCCTTATTTGGGCCATGTGAGTGAAACAGTGTCCATACCTACCCTGTGACATGCTGACCCGGGCGAGTAGATATCAGTGCCATGTGTTCTCGGATTTGTATGGAATTGAATGGTCGGCATACATGCCATTAGGCGTGATTGCTTTTGACGACGTCGTTATTGCATCATCGCTATGCTATCTCCTCGCTACCTCCCGTACTGGGTTTTCTAGGTAAGGAGCAGTCAGTTTCACTAATTCGAATTTGACATACTAACATGGAAAACTCAGCATGGATTCCTTCTTGACGAGGCTCATGGTTTACGTCATTAATACCGGCTGTCTGACGAGGTATTCCACCTTTCAACCCACATCTATGACTGGCCTCATATTTCGTGCAGTGTATCTTCAATGGTAGCTATTATTACAGTAAGCTATTGTTGCACTGCCCAAGTTGTCTCAGACTGATACGAACAGTGTGCGGTGATGCCGAGGAACTTCATCTTCATCAGTGTCGAATTTTTAATCGCTAATTGTATGTGTAATGCAAGCTCTGGCTTGGACGACGTGCTGACTAGTGAACGTTTCAAGTATATGTCAACTCGTATCTTGCACTCTTGAATGCGCGATACTACCTCCAGCCCAATGATTCAGTAACCGTTAATATTCAAGTTTCAGAACCCCCCGCCCACCGCCCGTCGCTTCACAGTACAGAGTTGGAAACCAAGAACCTCCCAGAATCCCAGATGAATGTGCTTAGACATTCCTATGATCACGATCATGATGGGCTACATCCCAATCGCCCTGTTCAGGCTGTCATGGTTAGTAATTGTACTACTGATGATAGAAGAGGACTAAATGACATGCTTTAGCCACAGCGGCCGATTGCAGTGATGGAGATGAGTACTTTCTCGACCGCGTGACACTTACTTCACGAGGTAGGACTCGCAAAAGTTATTGTCGCGCTACAAAAAGCTGTGCAACGGATTCAGCCCCCCTACATCAATAATGTCTTTGTTGTCGGGCAATTTGCTCCGGTGCGTGACTTCATGCGCACGGGTCGAGGCTGTGCCATCCCATTCACTCCATCATTATCACACATGATTAGCGCGCTCTCTTGATGCCATCACCTTCAAGCCGATGCAGGGTAGTAGTTGATCGGAGGCACTGTTGGTTATTTTGATAACTTTTTTTAAAGACTTATGATCAGCTGTCCAAGAAAGAGGTGATGTGATGCCTTATTTTTGTATTCAGATTGAGATTGATGGCGGCCATCTTAAGTACTAGCCGGTGGCCTCCAGTAGCGTCATGTGGTTGACATAATTTAAGGGTTCATTCTCACCGGGTGACAATTAGGGTGGTTCGTCTTGATTCACCGATGTAGAGGGATGTACCCTTATGATAACTGGGAGTCGCAGATTCTGAGATCTCGCCAGGGAGAAATGATATCAACTGGCCAGTTTGTAACGGTTGCAAGAAACAACTTGGGAGCTCGATAAATATGTAACTACTAGTAGCCCTGTTGGGTGCACAGTTTAACCGTTTAGCATACTAAACGAGTCTCCACAACGTATGCGGGCCCGGGGCGAACCCGCCGGACTAAAAGAACTCGTACATTGTTTGACGACTCTCATAGGACGCTTCCACTGCCTTCCTAGTTGCGTGTGACATTCCCGAGAGCAGTGCTAGACTGTGCCTCTGAAAGATCACCGATTAGCAACATACATCATACATCACATGGCATGCCTTGTATAAAGATGTGGATGAGGAATTTATAGTGCGCTAACGCTCCTGCGTAATTGGACTAGTCAACAATGTCATCTTCCACGCAGGACCTCATACCGCATCTTGACCTGGGAAATACGTTCGGGGCACTTTTCGTTGGGGTTATTCTTGCAGCAGTGTTCGTAAACTCATTGTTTGCTATGCAGTCAAAGCTCACTTCAAGCGCTTGTATTATCCTTTGAACATATCTTACGGAACAGTCTCTTTGGTGTAACCAATGTTCAAGCTTTCGTCTACTTTCAAACGCATAAAGGGACAGGGACGAGATTATATAAATTGCTCGTACGTTCATGCTGCATTCTTTTCAGCTCAGTTCTTGACACGATATAAGGTCATCTGGCTTTGGTAGGCATCATTTGTACTGTAATTGCCGAGCATGTCGAGACCACACTTGACCTTGATCTCTTAGGATGCTTGATGCCCTGCACTTGGCCTTGATCACCCATTGCGTCTATTACTACTTAGTGACCAACTACGCAAACATCACTGTCCTCACAGAAATTGTATGGAGTTTCAAAGTGAGCTCCTACTTCGACCCTCTAGCAACCTCTAATGACATATGGACGGGTTCGTGCAGCTTCAAATAGTCTTCGATGTAAGTGGTATTTCCCAAAGTCTGCGATCCACTTCTTAACACACACTACACAGGTTATCATCGTCTATGGGGTACATATGTAAGTTCGATGTGCACGTTGCCGTATGTAACAGCCAAGTGACGTTTTTCCGGTCAATAGAATGTATGCCTGCCGCATATGGATAGGTATGTGTTCCTATCAATGAAACTGCGGAAACTTATGCGGTGCACATAGTTAGCAAGGGCCGATCAAGAGTTCTCCCTGCAATAGTGGTGAGTTTGCTGACGTACCGGGTCGTTTCATTCTGTTGATCTAAGTATCAGGGAATAATTGTGGTCCTAGTTTCAGGTAAGTCTGTCACATGAACACGCTCTTCGCTCGATCTTGAAAATTACTTCAGGTGTGGCTTTGGGTGAGCGTTGGATGGTGATCTCGTTATTGTCACTCATTGTTTAACTCATCGGCAGCCCTTATTTGGGCAGTGTGAGTAACAGTGTATTCCCTGTCCTGTACCATGCTGATTCTGGTGGGTAGATATCAATGCCATTTGTTCTCGGATTTGATTGGAATTGAGTGGGCAACATTCATGACTTTGGGCACGGTTGCCTTTATCGACTTCATTATTGCATCATCACTATGCTATATCCTCGCTACCTCCCGTACTGGGTTTTCTAGGCAAGTGACAGTCCTCTCACTGATTTAGGTCTGGTTTACTAACATGGAGTACTTAGCACGGATTCCTTCTTAACAAAGCTCATGGCTTACACCATTAATACCGGGTGTCTGACGAGGTATTCCTTCCTCCAACCTATACCACACCTTGACTCATATGTCGTGTACAGTGCATGTTCAATGATAACTATTATCACAGTGAGGTTCTAATTTTTGCTCTGTTCGATTGTCTCTGAGGGTCACCTACAGTGTGCAGTGATGCCGAAGAATTTCATCTTTCTCGGCATTGAATTCTTGATCGCTAAACGTAAGTCCAACACAACCTTTCAAGGATCCTGCTTATCGGTGACCATTTCAAGTGTATATCAACTCGTATCTTGCACTCCTGAATGCGCGATACTATCTGCAGCCCAACGCAGGCACTATCAAATCTTCCGAACACGGTGTTTACCACCCGGAGTTGTCACAAGGCGGGAGTTTCCAGACATCCCCATTTCGAACGAACACGTTCAAACATTCTAACGAGGAAGAATTGCGCCCTACTCGACCTATTCAGGCTGTCATGGTCAGTAGTTGTGTTTACTGTTGATGGAAGGCGACTAAACGACGCGTTTTAGTCACAGCAGCCGATTGCGGTGATGATGGAGAAGACTTCCCTCTCGTCGGTGTGATTGCCCTGAGGTGAACTTGAAGGCGAATGCAACCCTTTTGAGGTTTAATTTTGAATTCCTGTTACCGCGCAGTAGTAGGTAATACCGTAAAGCTACTCACACTCTCCTTTCTGTACAGCAAAAGTTGTGCAATGCTTCATTTATATTACCACGCTACCAAACGTGTGTAATACACTCCCCGTGTCTTTAGAGCTTTCAAAGTTTCCTCTGGTGTGTGTCTCGAGTGACAACATTTTGCCACTACAGATGCTGTACCTAGCGCATTCGAGATTGTGTGAAGTCATATAAGAAAAGTTCGCGAGTCCTACCTCGGGAGTCGGAAATTGATTGTACAGAGGCTAAAGGAGCACCCTCTAGCAGCGACACGTACACTCACTAATTCGGAGGATGTCATGCCTCATAGTTGTCGACGAGATCCGCGATATCCCCTTGAGGTCTCTTGGAGCTGTAGTAGACGGTACCAAGACGGGTACAGCTTCTAGGCCAGCCATGCTGATACGAGAAGGTCGAGAATGAATATCATTACCAATAGACATGCAGCGCTGTAGTGGTGAGGGCAGGGACTTGGCAAGTAGAGAGGCTGCAAGAGAAGTCGCGTAATCGGAGGCCCTGGCATACCGTCGTGACCCGGAACAGAGACTAGACGGGGCGGTAATATACCATGTGAGATTGTCGTCTGTGAGAGGAGTGGGGCAAAGACGACTGTCAAGGCAAATCAGGAAATAAGATCGTGTCCTGAAACTGTATATACCTTGGCTCCTTGCAACTGCACACTTGTGGCACACTCCACAGCTGCCCGGTCACCACTTTGGTATTGCTCAGTTGAAATGGACTGACTATAGATGACTCGGAGGATTGCGGTAAGTTATTACCTTGATAATTCATCAGACGTACCTTTCAAGATCACAGCTATGCCTCGTACTAAGTGATGCTAAAGATAAGGCCTGGTCGTGAGTTTTGGTTCACGACCAATCGTCTCTACAAGAAAGCACCGATCATCTAAGAGACAAGAAATTGCACAAGTAGTAGGAAACGACTGGATATCCTCGCGTGGTTCAAAAATAGTAGACTGAGGAATCTGCAAATCGTTCCCCTTGGAACAGCCATCATGCATCAAGGCCCGAAACGTCGGACCACAGTGTTGCACGCTCCAACACAAGAATATACATCGTTTGTGTAAATTGTGAGGGAGGTCGGATCGTCGGAGGCACGTTGAATAAAAAGTAGCTGTCATTTACGTAAATATAATTTATGTATTAGGATCACGGCACGAAACCGCTCTTCTTCTTTGCCAGCTTCCTGGTAACGTGGAAACTCCATCCAACAAGCTTCAACCACATCCCACTTCACTGTTGTCAATTTCACTCGCGAAGATGCCAGTCATGGCTTCCAGATCGACCCCTGCCACAGGAACAGCAGCAAGCAAATCGATTGAGCTTAGTCACTGAGGTTATGACCATGGAGGATCATGAACTATCTACATTTGTCTTTCCGGATGGCAGGCGAGAGGAGAACCAACATTTCCTACCTACCTGACGGCACGGAAACGATCAGTGGATCTAGCGATAAGATTATTCGGCGATCCTGTAGGCGGGTGAGGAGATTGAGGAGCGATGATTGTGAACAGGACATCAAGGGATAGTCAATGGGTTATCGCTTCTGGTGGAGATCTGCTTCACGACCCTGGAAGCTCAAAGAATATCAGGGTTGAGATGGTGGTCATAACAACAACATTTGAAGGCCACTCAGAACTTCAGAAGCGATACCGTGCACTGATAGCTCCGCGGATAGCAAGCTGCTGGTGAGTGGGTCACGAGATGATACAGCGCGGATATGGGACTTGGAAGCTTGGCCACTCATCACTAGAAGCCCCCTGACGAGATCTTTCGCAGGATCGAAACCACTACCTGACCGCTTTACTAGCCTCTCAATGCCCTGTCCTGACTGCACCCAACCTTCGGGGATGGTGGCCAGAAGACGGTAGGGTGCAGGAGGTGGTCGGCCTATTACACTTATCCGTAGACTAAATTCTTGACTGGCCTCGTACCCCGGCCGTCTAGAAACGCAGCTGCGGCGCATCACTATCCAGGTGCAGAAAGTGGATATCAGAGTAGAGAAATTGCATTGCAGGCTTGTTGCAGGCCCTGAGGCAGGGATGCATCAACGTTGGCACAATTTAGTTTCACCTATACAGGCTCCGATGACGATGAAAACTGCGCCAAGACGATCTGGCTTCGACGCGTTGACGCTGGAGACTGTCGGCACCTTTGAAGCACCCTGACATACTACCGGCCCTATTGTGTTGGTGCCGGGCGATCCACCATTTGTGCTCTCCTCGTTAGTACTTAGGACCTACTACCGCCAGCTCCTCGCCTCATTCGATAAACGTATAGCAATGAGGAACTTCTTCCTCCTCGGTGTCGAATTTTTAGTGGCTAAATGTATGACAAAAGTTTCCTCTAAGGATCGTGCTGACCAGTGGTATATGTCAACTCCGGGATTAGCGCGCTATTAAAAGTGCGGGGAACAAGTTTGGCTCGTTTCCCAGTTCGTCCCATCAGTCCAATAGACTGGGGTGCAGATCCTGTCACGAGCGCGTTCGAGCGCTTGTGTCGTGACCTCACTAAATCCACTTCCAGTGTACACCTGGATGGGCAGTGCAGGTGCTTGCGCTTAGGCTGTGTACTGCAGAAGGGTGTGTACGTAAGTGTGTGGTGCAAATAGATTTGTGACGGAGATTGGACAGTTTTGTCTTCTTCTCCGTCTGGGATGGAATTTTGGCAAACGTGAAACTTTGTCTAGTTCCGGTCCAGTGTACTGTTGTCCGCATATCATCCTCTTGTATCGATTCATGTACAGGTATGTACATCATGATAGAACCCTCCAGCATCTACTAATTAAACCAGTGCCTTGGCTGATACAGCCCCCGAGGAATGATAGATCTCCATCACAAATTGCTTGTTCCCATCACTGGCTCGTGGTTATAGAGGGGTATATAACGGTCCATCGCTAGTGGAATTGCCTCAGTCAATGTCTTCCTCAGCGCAGGCCCCCCCACCACTGGACCTCGGAAACACATATGGAGCACTTTTTATTGGTGTTATCATTGCAGCAATGTTAGTAAATCATTGATTCCCTCTGTACTAGTCAAATATGAGCATTCTCTACTTCACGGAACAGGCTCTTTGGTGTAAGCAATGTTCAAGCTTTCATCTACTTTCAGACGCACGGTGGCAAATGGATATCATTCTATAAACTTGTTGTACGTCCATCGTGTTTTCCTGTCTGTTCCGTGCTTGACGCTGCATCAGGTCATTGGGCTTTTGTAGGTGTCCCTTCAGCGAGCATGTCGAGATCACACTGTACCCTGAACTCTTAGGATACTTGATGCTCTGCACCTGGCTTTGATGGTCTTTTCCCTATATTATTATTTGGTGACCAACTACGCGAACGTCGGCGTGCTCACGGAAATTGTATGGAGTTCTCAAGTGAGTTACTGTCTTAGCCTTAAGTGCCGCTTCTCCCGTTATATTGATCATCGGGCTCTTGCAGCTTGAGGTATCGGTTGGAGTAAGTGGTATGTCTTAAGCTCTATGATTCACCCTAGACACAGACTCCACAGGTGTTCATTATCTATGTGCTACATCTGTAAGTTCGACGTGCACTGTTATATGCATCATTCAAAGTAATTTTTTGTTCCCTAGTCTGTATCTACATCGCATATGGATAGGTAATATTTCCGTATCAACTGATTTACCACGACTTATGCGATGATCTAGTCAGCAGAGGCCGATCAAAAGCTCTCCCGATAATAGTGGTGAGTTTGCAATCGATTGTCACATCATATACCGACTTCATCCTCTCGATCCACTACCAGAGCGTCGTCGTTGTCCTAAGCTCAGGTGAGTCTGTCATCTGGAACTATCCTTTGATAGTATTTGAAATCCTTTTAGGCGTTTCCATTGGTAAGAGTTCAACGGTACCCTTCTTTTTCTCGCTCAAAATCTTAACCGATGGTAGTTGTTATTTGGGAAACGTGAGTGAGAAAGTGTATTCCCTCACTCCGCGAAATGCTGATAAGAAGTAGATATCAAGTCCGTGTGTATACAGATCTGTTTCAGATCGAGTGGTCATCATACATGTATCTTGGCACAATTGCTTCTGTCGATATCCTTATTGCAGCCTCGTTATGGTATCTCCTGGCCACCTCCCTTACTGGGTTCTCGAAGTAAAGTGGATGCCGTTGATTGTTGGGGTCTATACTGACGGTATTTAGCATGGATTCCTACTTAAAAACGCTCATAGCTTACACCATTAATACCGGCGGTCTGACAAGGTATTCCTCTTCCAAGCTAACCCTCTATCTCGACTCATATCTTGTGCAGTATATGTTCACTTGCAGATCTCATTACGGTGGGTTCAATAGTTGTCCTGTTTCTCCTTTCTGATTGTCACCTGCAGGGCGTAGTGATGCCAAGGAACTTCATTTTCCTTTCCATTCAACTTTTAGTGGCGAAAGGTATGATCAAAGCATTCTTCAAGAATCATGCTGACCAGTAATTATGTTTCAAGTATACATCAATTCGTTCCTCGCTCTCCTGAATGCACGGTACTATATGCAACCAACAAAAAACACTATCAATTCTGCCGAATATCATATCCGCCACGGCCAGGATCAACGCATCAACGTGTCACAAGACGGAACTTTCCAGACTTCCCGAAAGAACATGATGAAACACTCTGACGAGGGAGAATTGCGTCCCACCCGACCTGTTGAGGCTGTCCTGGTGGGTAGTTATATTACTGTTGATGGAAGAGGTCTGAATTTGAACGACGGGATTTAGCCGCGGCGGCCCATGGCGATGACGATGGAGATGAATTCTTTCTCATCAGTTTGACGGGCTTATATGAATGGTTTATTATTTGTCCCTCTCCTCACAAGATAGAACTCATAAGCACACTTGTACCACCAGCACTGAGAACGAGAGTAATCAGCCCAATATGAATCCAGATATGCTCGCCGTCTTTACAGAAGTTGGTGCCGGTACCGAGTACTGATCCCTAGAATGAAATGACCTCGTGACTTCGTCATTGTTTATCTCTCGAGTCGTCATTTCCGCCATAGTCGGGTGTAAAGGAACCACTGTCGTGATTAGAGTGGAGTAACCAGCATCTGGGATTCACTCAAGGCGTCTCCAAGCCGAGTCACGCTTTCTTTTTTGCATTCTCCGTCTGTTCCGCCGCTTTTCTCATGTTCATGCGTCAGTGAGCAACCAAAGTGCTCTTGCATTGCTGTGAGGACCCCAGGACCGTATTTCTGGACGACTCGCCGGGTTCGCGCTCCAGCATGTTTTGGATGATATTCTCTCGAAATTTGCGTTTGGAGGACATAGCTTTGAGATTGAGCAGACGCATATAGTTAAGTGATCGCGTCGACTAAGCTTCCTAATTAATCGAAATGGCTTTGCTTGCAAGGTCCTACGACGCCATATTTATAAAACTGCTTTTCGGTAAAGAGTAAACAAATGTGCTTTTGACCCGCACCCAGCTGATAGTATATATTGGGGATGCCATCGGATGAAACATCGATGCTTAGGTCATATGGGACAAGATCAAGACGTTCCTTGGAAAACGATAAGTGACCACGGGCAGCCACCATAGAGAAACACATAACGAACAAGGCAAGAATAGGGGCTTTAGATCTTGGACTAGAATATGCGAAGAATGGACCAATTCTATGTCATGTCAGTTTGGATGGAGACTGGAAGAAACCAGTGTGGACATCAATGAAGTGGGGCGACAGGGTTTCCAGGTTGGGAGGATTCTATGAGAGCACGCGGGAATCCAGTAACGCCTCAGATCGCCGCCTGATCGACATTCGTTGCTGAATTTCAAAATGAGCCAATGAAGACGTTAGCGAGAACAAGATGCCCTTACGTTGAATGACTGAATGGAAGGCATAGCGCGCTTGTCCTTGATCGACGCCCTCTCCACTTTCACGTTGTCCACTTTTTCCCCCACATATGGCAGATTTCAGAGGCGTAGACCACGTCGAACAGCAAGTCCGGTGACCAATCTTGAGACGCAGCACGGAGTGGCTAGAAATTTGGTACAAGTCCTGAAATCATCACATTCGACCTGGCCTTGTGAGACCAGATATTGCGACGGTTTCCCCAAGGTCGCGGTGCATCGTGGCGATTACTGTGACCGTTACGGACAGTCGATGTCCGTGTATGAGCGGCTTGACATTCCAGGTCGCTGACAACGATACAATTGCGATCTCTGGCAGTCACCTGTAGCACGGAAATCAGTTGGACTTGGACGGCCAAGTCTGGCAGAATGCCTGCAAGTGGCGGGTGAGGTAGTGTACATAGCCTGAGTGAGCTAACGTGCTGCGCTGACTCTTAAAGCTACGGCTGTACCCGACTATCGCTCCATCA
>PVYE01002941.1:10373-51015 GCA_002995055.1 Rhizopogon rudus | reverse complement strand
CAAATTCGAAAAAAATAAACCGTGTTCGCTTGTCCGCAACTGTACTACCTTTTCGAAGAACCAGAAGATATCATCCGGCCCATCCCTTATGAGATCAACCACGTGCATGTTGTTCTCACTTCAAGTTTAGGGTCTTGAATGGCACACACAAGAATTTTCGATTGTCATTTGATTGCCATTCAACGTTATTTGCAAACTGCTGTTTCATGATCGTGGCATAGACATCAGCGCGCTCTCGAAGTACCTTTCTGACACGGACATTCGCAAAAAAGTTTCCTTGTGCAGCCAGACAAGTACCTTATCAGAAGGAACGACTATCTTCCTTCGTCTATAAGGGTCTGCTTAGGGGAGACTAAGACAAGTATTGTAATATAATCCACTCTAAAACTGCACCAGACATGGTCACAATGAGTTTCTTCCAACACATGTACATGCGAACACAGAATTCATATTCACTACATACGGGTACACACGTCACAACTCGGCGCAGCCTTCCAACTCAGTGGCTATTCTTTCGATGGGTTCTCGAAGTACCAGTACGACACGTCGCCCGCACCATCCCTTATGAGACCAACCTAGGAGATGAAGTAAGGTATTGCGATATGACTCAACAAATATAAAATGAAGTGCCGCACCTCTGTCCCATCGTTCCCATTAGGTAAGTACAAACCAAAGTCCGAGTCTGGATCCTTGATACTGGAAAGCCACTGGGTCACATCACCACGAAAATATTGGCGCCATACTCACAACCACCGACCAACGTCGCGGGGCGATAACTGCCATTTAAAGGCTTGGTCATAGAGAACCACTTTCTCGGACTGACAAATTGTCGGCAAGAATTATAGGACGGGTGTAAGGAAATTTTAACTCACGACAGCACCAATGTAGCGGTCGCCGGATGAGATAGTCATACCGTATCCGGTTTCATCCACTTTGACGGTCCACTACAGCGACAATTGAATGGTGGTACAATGAGATATTTTGAGCCTACCTTGATGTGAGGATCATCAACTTGAGTCTGGTAGCGGCCTGCAACAATGATATCATGGTATTGAAGACCTATGTATGAATTTGCGTAGTGGACGTTCCGTATTTGGTATACATCGTCAGATAATGTCGTAGTCATTGTGAGGATGGTAGTTTGGCAGACAAGTCAACAGTGAAGTGGTTCTGAGGAAGGTGGGGATGTATCCTGCGATGAGCTAGGGGTTTTTATACTTCTCCTTGACCCGAGTGTCGGTTATGATGTACGATGGAGGGGGTTAGGGACATGCATTCCTGAAGGAGAAAGTGGAGCTGACAGCTTGCATGGAAGAGAGAAGGACTGGCGTAAAATGCACGAATTGTATTGACATGAATTTCGGTTACGATGTACGGTGGAGGGGGTTAGGGACATGCATTCCTGAAGGAGAAAGTGGAGCCGACAGCTTGCATGGAAGAGAGAAGGACTGGCGTAAGATGGCACGAATTGTATTGACTCACATGCGCAATGTGTCGTAGTCACGTCAGATGATATGCTTCCATTCACTTGCCTCCTGAAGTGTGATCTTGTACTTGCCCTAGAATTAGAGGTACCATGGGGCTCAGCTAGGGAGGTTACTAGGTGCCATTATGTTCATACACACGTATTGCCGGCGTTACAGTCAGCTGTATTCATGGTCGTTATGATAGAAACAGCAGTTGAAGACAGGGAAGCACCGCGACGAACTATCGCAAGGAAGCGGAATGTTACTATGATCAATCTGGGGAAGGCGAGCTTACGTTCAACATGGGCTTGGGCCTGGTCATACCTGTTGGATTTCGGCAATTGGAGTTTACCGGTGGCGAGCTCGACACTTAGTATTATAGTAATATCGCACCGACTCGGTAAAACTGGCACATTCGTTACAGTATATAAAGACTAGCTACAGTTTGTAGTGCGCTATGGGTTTCTCTCCGTTTTCACTGTGCCGGAACTGGCGCATAATACTACCACCCTCGAGCGGGCGAATTAGGATAAAAATTAGTAAATGTGCTTTGTTCTCCGAGTCTCAGGCTCGAAGGGAGTCTATTATCTCCTGTAAGTGCGCATCAGACCCTGATGGCATTCCTCTAGGGTGCCATACAAGGAAGGAAATCTTCTGATGCTGACCTATACTAACCAAGACCCTAAATGCGTGTTGCGGTTATGACTCGCAGTATTACGTCGTACATGACTTTCATCATTTGCAATGATGCCCTCACCATTCTCCCCATTTGGTGACATAGCATATTACTTACCTGCGGTTGAATTCACTGGAACTGCCTTTATCGTCTTATTGTCATGCCTGAAGCTGTCCGCATACCGTAACATATGATTATCATAGTTGTGGCGTCGACATACCAGCGCTTTAACCCTCCGACAATGACATTAGCAAATGTTCCTTTGCAGACATAAATAGTATCCACAAGAAATGAAACCAAGAGAATCAGACCCTCGGCACCCCTTGAACGACACGAGGATAAGTGCTAGCAATAAGCTGCAAACAAGTCAGGCAGAGATGTTCCGGGACATTGAATCTCTTACCCCAAATAGCTGAGGTGCGCGCGTAGCCAACACCTGCGGATCTTCTCCGAGACCTACGAAGCTGTTTTGTTTTTTTTTGGAAATAATCAGCCGGTAATTACATAGACGGACGTTTGCACGTACATAGTAGACACACCAGCCTCGATGGCGGACGACATGGTCATTGCTACACAATTATCATACAGAAATATCAACGAAACAAAAAAGGAAAACTTACAACATTGCATGCCAATGAGGAAGGCAAACAAGACGACGGGCGCTGTGTATTGCCCATCGGCATTGTAGGCAGGGTGCGTCACTGTGAAACAGTTGCAATGGTATCGGTTATTTAAGCGCGATAAATCGATACGCACGGCGCAAGTATAGGTACCCAAAGAGTGAGCACAGGAGCCCAATGACATATGCACCCCACATCAAAGCTGCCGAACAGTCAGAAGGCGTCGATATCCCCAGCCGGCGACTCACTCATGCCAACCAGAGAATCGTTGACGAGCGCATCGATGCCTAGGATATCAAGCATCATGAGGATGTTTACAGGAAATAAATCGCTGGAAGAGCGTACCACGATCCTTGAACATGGTCCAAGTGTCTTTTGCTGCTTGAAGGTATGGCTTTCCGTAGAGCGCTGATAACATTGAGTTGCTGGCATAGCCGGACAAACTGAGGTACCCTTACCAATCTCAATATAGGCGTATCTATTGAAGTACCTTACCAACCCTTCGATACATCCAACGAAGAACTCTGCGCAGCATGCAAGACACGCCTCTACGACTGATGAAAGGTTGCCATTTAATGTTGATGTAGGGAACGATTCAGATTAGCACTCACAACTTCCTTGCGCGTTCGCGTTGTTCCTTGCAGCATTGAGTATAAGACGGATAATTTCCAAAATAGTGACAATAAGGGACCCAAATGCTATGGATCCAAGAGAGAGGGTAGAAGCACGTCCAAAAGCACCAAGGGTCGGGTGCTTTGGCTAGAAATGAATGTGTCAGTAAAACCAAGGGCGCATAGAACAGGCACTAACCATCTGTCCTTGATCTTGAGGTCCAAAGTAATACCAATCTGTGGTATATGAGATAATGAAAGCAATTGAATTATCAGGCTAAGCTCACTTCCGTATGCTCCACCAGCGAGAGTGGCTAAGGCGACATTACCGATGACTTGAGATGTCCATAGATATGAGAATACTGCGTAGAATACTAGGCCTGCCACAGTGCTCCCAGAACAAGACGACCCATTGCCGCAACCTGTGTGATTATTCGAACTTCATGAAGATTTCCTGGGAGATCTTACACTTACTAGGACCGCCGGGTGTCCATTTCGTATATCTACAAAATTGTTAGACAAGTTGCAGGTCGCCAAGAAAATTGAAACACTTGCATTGCAATCAAGGTGTAGGAAAACCACCTGAAATACGTAGTATTCAATGGAATCCTTCGAGCGAGACGATGACAACTTACACGCTCAAAGCAGCCTGCAAGATCAATGCGATGAAAGCGACAACATAAACGCTCTTGTGATGTTTGGAGACATCCATCACTACCTGCAGGAGAAGGGAAGCCAGGGGAATGCGGGATCTAAAACCGAAGTAGGCAAAAATGGAGAATAGGGTAATGATGGTAAAGATGATGGCACCAGCTATGCTCCGTAATTAACGAAGGAGTAGACCGTGTTTAGAATAGAGCCTCACAATAGTAACCAGTAATCCAGTAATATATGCAAATGCCACTAAAGAGACGGTCAACATAACACGGTATTTGAGCGGCTGGGTGGACTTGCATGTTAAGAATTATAGATAGAACGAGGGTGATGTGCATTAAGGCCCTCGTAAACATACGTGCGAGTACGAGGTAAGATAACGACAGGACAAGGCCTGCAGCAGTAACAAACAACAGAAGATAGATAGTATGTCTAACGCAGCCAACATCAATTGCGTATACCGATGAATGTTTATATCCAACGTACCGATTGAGAGTCACCGATGAACCCGTCTGACCATTGCCTAAACCACCCCCTCCGTTACCTGAGACGAAACCCGAGAGGGCAGTCACTGAAAGCACGACAAACCCCACGAACTACAACAGCATTAGAAAAAGTGCACCACAAAACATTACGTACTGACCTGTAGGATGAAAAAGATCAGAAAGAAAATATCGTTTATCCGTTTCTTTGGCTGGAACCGACCGTCCTCGAACGGTGATTTCTGGGTCTCAGATGCTTGTGGGTCGTACTGCGGCTGACTGACGGATTGTGCATACGGTTGAGAGTATCCGGGGTTCGGCTGTCCACCATTCGCATAGAAGGGCGCATACCCCTGTCCCTGTTGTGCTCCCCACTGGTCCTTGTTCCATTGGGCCATGTCTTGAGATAATGAGAAAGCGAGTAAGGTCGTGCACGCTGACCCCTCGAGGCCAAAGGAGGAGCCGAATTTCAAACAAACGGACCGTCGCCCCAACACATTACGTTCAATAGGCGCAGTGTCACGTGTGGGCGGTCATTACGTGCAAATTTGGAATTTCGTTGTCGTTGAATGCAGTCGCATAGAATTAATGGACACTTTTGAGTCAAGTTGGCTAGCAAATTCCGTATGTAGGAGTGCAAACCTACGATCGAGAACTTTACGGCCTGCTGCGCACAATTCTACAAAGTTTAGCCACTGGACGCTTCTAGTGGATCGGAAAGCAGCTGAGCACACAGCAGTACTAGTGATAAAATAAACTGAGACGGCCTTTCGGCACTCACTGGCAGCAAGAAGCATGCAGAAGGAACGACTATCTTCATTATATTAGGGTCTGCTTACGGGAGACTAGCAAGAAGCCGAACCCAGCACTAAGTAAGTATGTACATAGGGCAATTGGGGAAACGCTCCAACTCACTATTATTAGGACCCGGGCCCCAGGAGAAGCGATCACTAGCAAACAGCCTGGGATATGAGTCGACGCCTCTCCACATCCACATTGCCAAAGGAACTCCATTGGTCACTGATATGGCTCTTCTCCTGGAATGTCAAACACAACAAACCACCCACCAAGTATATCCGCCATGATTACAAAATTCCCAAAGTTATCCGGATAATTACAAGAGCAGAGATGAGCAGGTTAGGAAGGGTAGGAGATGCGGCCCCGAGTACGCTAACACTATAAAGAAATCACGAGAAGTTTAAGGCGTTCTAAATTCCTTCCCAGCGAATATGCAGCTGTATAAATAGCATCTTGATAACATACACGAGTCCCTCTGAAGTGTCCTCAATTTGGTCATAAAGTATAAAGGAACGAACGAGATTGGTAGGTTATGCAGAATGGGTCCATCGATCGTGTCTGCAGACAAGCGGTGGACAATACCACTGCAGAGTCACGGTAACTTTCCTTACACGTGTGATATGTATGTTTGTCGAGCTCGTGGCCGGGCCAAGGTTCTGTCAAATATGTAAAAACGAGGTAAAGAAAAACGAGGACGCAATATACTAGGCGCAATTTTCTCCATCGATGGCGATAAAATCGATGGATAGCGTCTAAGAAAAATGTAGTAAAAAGCTCGCAGCCGGAAAAATTTCGACTTATTTGCTCTGTGGAGTTTCTCCATTTCCATTGTCAGGGAAACCAATATTAGAACAAAACCATCCCCCCATACCATTATGAATGGCTTGACTGGCTGCCTCTGGCTGCCAGATGACGATGGATATCGAAGATTATTGGTATTACTAAGAATTTTTAGTTTTTTGTTGCGAAAATGTGGCAATGCGGTGATTTACGTACAAAGTTTCCAACTCTGGTAAAATGATTGCGGGCGCTGTTCTCTTCCTAAACTCTCAACGTCCTCAGCGTGATCATCGTTGGCGACGTTGCCTCCGTTTGAAAACGAAAGTGAGTTCGTCGTCGTCCAAGTTGCCCTCCTTACTCAACTCGTAACTTACAGATACAACTCAATTTGACCGCAGGGACGCCGTAGTCCCTTTGCAACAGTGTCTGCGATTAATCACGCCCAGCACACCCGTAATCTTCATCCCAGCTTGCCCAAGCTCACACATTCATCGAGGACATCGCCAATTTTGCTAATGAGCCTATCTTTTGGTGGGTTAGGCTTGATCTCCTTATGGACCCCGTTGTATTTCTGGGATGACTCCGCGCATGCTCGTAGCGAATTCAGGTCCTTTGTCTTTGCTCTCGTCTTTGTTGCTGTAATGCTCATTCTTGGTGAGTACCCATGATCCAAATTTTTTGGCAGCACAGGCTGACAGTTTCTTCCCGCTTGTCTCTCACTCATAACCATTGTTCACGCCATTTGATCTCCCCATCGGACACATCTTGATTGAACCTATAAACGACCAGCATATCTCACGAATCCTTCAGAGACATCATTTCGTGCTTATCTCACAGAACAATCTTTCCGCCAACATCTCAGCCATCTTGATGATGCCACAGACGAATCCTCTGATACTGATGCTTCATACCCTTCCTCGCGTTCGCGTTTCACGGATCGCAATACGCTGACCGATCGCACACCCCTTCCCTTTCACTTCGCTAACCGTGCTTCAGTATCTCTACGCACCCCCAAGCACGTCTTCCACAGCTTTGGCATTTGCACGATCGCCACTACTCGCGGAGCTGCTGGAGCTAATGGGCGTAGCCTAAGCACTACCAGTGCACATGGTAACGGAAATTTGGCTGAAGAGGATCATGATGGATCAGTAGTTTCAGATTCTTGGTTTATTGGCGCGTTTGGGCATTGGTGGCGCGGCGGTCTTGTCGAGTCGTGGTATCAAGATGCCATGATCCGATCGAAGGATGCCGAAGGCTGGAGCTCTGGCATTCTAGGTTTTAAAGCTCTCGACAAGCTCAACGAATTCAATGGTGTGTTCTTTCAGTGTGGTACCTTTCCTTCGGTCTCAATGTGAAAAAAGGTCTGCCGTTTGCAAAGTCTATTCCTTGTCCCAGGCTTCCTTCGCGTGGCACTCCACCTAGGTTGCGTAATCGAGAACGTTTTGCGCCGCGGCTTGGATTACTTCCCCGACGTAACTCGACGCCTCCACCCCTTCCTAAGTCAGCGTCACTTCCTTTGCACACGGACCACCGAACGCACGAGCGCAGTCCTCCGGCATCTCAACCACTTGTCTCGAAACCTGACCAGACCTGTCTTGGTATTCACGCACCGCCTGCTCAAACCATCTCACGCAGCCCTTCGAGATCGGCGTCTATCGATCATTCGCCGATCATTGCGGAAGTCCTAAGGCAGATTACCTCCCAACAAGCTCTCGTGGCAGAGCTTGATAACCAAGTTGGTGAGGTTCGGAAGGCAGCTACTACGTCCCATGACGCACTGGAGGCTGAGTTGGTGGAGCTGCGCCTACGTAAGCGCGATGAAGATCTACGCAAAGCCGAAGGGAAAGCTCGTGCCAAAATGCTCGAGGATACGCGACGCTCTGCTGAAGCAGGGAGAAGAGATGCCGACAAGAAGCTCAAGACTGCCCGTGGTGTGAAGGATGGGGCTGTAAGGCGCATCGAGGAACTAGAGGGTGAAATTGGAAGGTTAGGGGAGCAAACCGAGGCAGACCAAGCGACTTTACGTGAAGAAGCTGATGTCGAGGTCGCTACCTTGGCCCGGGAACTGCAACAGGAGCTTGAGGTAAAGAGGAAGGAAGTTCGGGTTGCGGAGGATGTCGTCGCCGCACTCAGCACCCGCGCGAAGGAGCTCGAAAACAAAATAACCGAGGCTCGTGAGCGACTGCGAGCAGCCAGAGAACGCACAGAGGTTCCGAAACATGAGCCAATGTTCGTTCCTATGCAGGTTCTGGGCAGCAGTCATTCCTCTACCCAAGAGCAACACGGTCACATTAACGGTCACGGCAACGCAAATGACTATGATCTCGGCCATGGGTCTTCAACTTTCAGTCCCTTCGACGATTCATCAGACATACACTCTTCACCGGGGACTTCGGAACACGCACACAGCAGTTTTAGCACAAACTCAAGAGACTTTACTTGCTCTCCGAGACCTCCACGACTTTCGCTGGGATCACTATCAAATTTCAGTCCCAATACAAGTGAAAGGAGCACTGTGTCGCTTCGTTCCAAGGGGTATGCTGTTGTTGACGATGATATCGCTTCTCTAGCGCACACTGGCCAAGCTGCTCACAATTATTTCTCCCCCCAAACGACTTCGAAGTTTTCTCCCTTCGATATTCAAACATCATCTTCAGCATTCATCCCGAGCAGCCTCATTAGCATGTTGGATTCCCCTTCTGGAGAGTGGCGAGGCATTGGAAGAGCCACAGGTGCGCTCCTTGCATCGCCTGTGTCCCTCACTGCACCTTCGTCTGCATCGGAATTGAACATCGATCATGATCAGTTCAGTCATACTCAGGCCTATGATCGAATGGGCATGCCTTACCGCACGAATTCTGACCCCTCCTGCGTACATGCCATGGACAACAAACTTCCCAACATTGCCGCTACAACAGGTTTGGATTCTGGTCCGCGCAGGTGGTTCTCAACATCCGCCAAGGACAAGCAGCGCAAAGGCCTCAATCCTGACGCCAAGGTTTTCCGTCTTCCACGACGAAAAGCTCCGGCTACGTCTGAATCTACCAGTGTCCCTCCCACAGCTTCTTATGATGCGCTGAACCCGACTGGACTTATGACCAACAGCACTTCCTCCACACCATCTGCTCTACTGCGCGCCTTTGCTCCCTCTCGAGCGGAACGTGAAGTACTTCAGCGCGCGCTTGGTGGTTCGACTAATGCGAGTCTCGAGCGCCTGCCGAGCCTCAGCGACGTCGGAAGCATCCCGTCCTCCCCGGTGCACGCTCACGCTGAGGCGCAGCCGGCGTCGGGTTTCGGGGGGAAGGAGTGTGTGTTGCCTGCGTGGCTGCAGTCGCTACCGTTGATTCGGAAGCCCAACTTCAGCCCATGGGAGGACGAGGAACCTGTCTCTGCGAGTACAGGCGCAGAGGTCAAGAGGAAGTAGAGGTGTAGAAGGCGGGGGGAGGAGAAAACATTGTACACACCACGGTGCTGGGTCGTCCTGGGATGAAGGGAGGTGTTCGCGATAAGGAAAAGGTGTGCGTGCGGGTTGGGGGTGGCTGTATCTGCTTTTCAGCTAGTTGCTTGTTTGCCATATATATCAAATGCACGAATATGTTGACCAGTATAGGCGATCTGCACTCTGGTGACATTGACACGACAACCCGACGGATCTTCGGCCGCGTTTGCGCAGCTATCGTGTGGTGCTGCACTTCTCAGGGGGCTGCCGTTCAAATACCGTCTGATCAAGGGTTTTACTACAGCTACAGCCAAGAGTCCTATTTCTGGTACTGAGACTTACGAAGCGGGGCGCTATCGCTATCATGTATTCCTCAGCGACGGGGGGTACATTTTCAACCTCAATTCCTCGAATCCTTGTTCTGTTCCCCTCACGGTCATTGGGTACAATATTCTGCGCAGTCATCCCAGTCTTCGTCATCGGTCTGTAGACTGACTGTATTAGAATAACCCTATCCTATAAATGGAGCTGCCAAGCGCTATCCTCTCTGCTTGTAAGGTTGTTACTATCGAGCCTGACAAGCTTGCCAGGTAGCCTTTCTCGTAGAGTCGTTATCAGGTCCATGCAACTTTAAGACGGTGGGATAACTTCTTAACTCCAAATCTTGAGAGGTAAATCATATTCATATAGGCACCTATCGGTGATGAATGTAACATAACCATCAATGCTATGATATCGGTTGTGACTCTCGTCCTCCAGAGTCAATGAACTGCTGCAAGTTGCTCGAAACAGTGTATCCACACTGCTTCATTTCGTCCAGTGCCAGCGTGTACCGCGAGTCACCAGCAGCGACGCAAGTACGAACGATGGCACTGTACACCCTCCGTGGCGGCGTGAACTTCTGCGCTTTCATTTCCTCGAGGTAGAAGAACGCGTCCTCGTATGTGTCCTGTGTGAGGCAAAGGAGGATGATTCGCTCGTATGTCGCTGCATCTGGCTTGATGCCCAACTCCTTTAGTTCTAGAAGTAGTCTGTCTCCGAGTTCACGGTGACTGGCAGCGATACAGCCAGTTAAGAGGGTATTGAAGGTGTCGATGTCAGGGATACAATTGTAGTCGGGGAAAGCCTTGTAGGCACCCACGGCGCGCTGCAGATCTGAGAGTGATACGGCAGCGCGGATGATGGCATTGATGGCAGTCCTGTCGATCGTCTTTCCTTCACTTCGCAGCTTGTCAAGCAGCTTCCAAGCGCTGTCCAACTTGTCAATATCCTTTTTCAGGAAGTCATATATCGGCTGGGCGGTTGACGCAGTCGGGAAGATGTTGCTGCTCCGCATCAAGTCCAGTGTGCCGAAGGCATCCTTTAGCTTGCCGGCGTTGCACAATGCTTCTATGAGGGGTGCAAAGTGGTGTTCTTGCCAATCAGCACCAATGATGCGGAGGACACGGATGACATCTGTTGCGAGGTCAGAGAGTCCATGACGTCCTGCAGTGTGGAGAATCTCGATGCATAGCCCTTCGTCTGGAGTGAGATTAAGCTCGCCAACGACCTTTTTCCAGCATGGTTGGACGCCTTGAGCCTTCCCATGAAATGTCAGGTGGAAGTGCTAGAGAGTAGAATATACCACACACGTATAGAGCTTCAGCAGAGGAAGCCAGACATCTCATCCATACGTCTGGGTTTAACCTCCGGACAGAGGTTGCCTCAAAATTCTCTGCCAGGTCGAGTGCGAGTCGAGGAAAGCCAAGTTCTGCGGCAAGTCTTATCACATCTTGAGCGAGAGTAAGCTCAAGGGCGAGTCCCCGTGTCCCCAACTGGTAAACACACTGCAACGCAAACTCGAGATTTCCTGCGGCGGTGAAGCGTTGAATCATCAACTGGAACGTTTGTCCGTCAGGAGGGATACCGGCAGCGTCCATTTTTTCGAGGATTTCCCACATAGCTGACGACTGCAGTCGACGAGACGCCTGAATTTAGTAGCAATATGATCAGATATGTTGGTGTGGCAAGGAAAACGAGAACGCACGTGTATGAGGTGATTGAAAGTGTGTCGGTCGGGTGCAACGCCCATAGAAGTCATGTCTTCGAGAACGGCCCAAGCCTCTAGGACCAGACAATCATCCGCAAGACACGACAGCATGTTATTATAAATGATGATATCCGCTCGTAAACCTTCTTCCTTCATTACTCTGCACATTTTCAGAACATCCGCGGACCCAGCTTTAGCGGAATTGGCAATGCCTGTAGATCTGTACTGGTAGAGGGCTATACCACTACGGGATGTAGTTCCTTGAAAAGTTTGATCTGGAACAAAAGACCAGGGCTTATGTCGAATTGAAGATGAACCTGAACTCGGGGCAGGCTTTGCTGCAACCTGATGTTGGGTGCTCTGACATCCTGCAAAGAGTTAAAAACCGCGTTCGGCAATGAATTGCTGAACTGACTTACGGAAAAAGGACACAGGGAGCACTACAGAGCGCTCCGGCTTGGAAGGCCATACAGCAGGCTTTTTTGGGACTCTCTTTATGACGTTCCGAGATGTTGAGGCCAGCATCTTTTGGGCAGTCCCGACTCCCGATTCCCGCTGCCGACAAAACTAAAGTCAGTGAGCCAAACACACTTCAACAAACTTCCCAACCGCGTCACAGCCACCATCGGGGTGTTGTTAACTTGTAAACCTGAGGCTGGTGCCTGGTCAACGCCCTTCTCTTGTCCCTTGTACATCACTCTTGGTTTATCATGGTATGTATATTCTACCCCTGCAACTACCTGGCGGTCACTTTACTCTGGCACAGTTTTACTCAGAAGCTATCCTATCACGCCGTGGGCCACTGGCCAAAGTATGGCTCGCCGCGCACATGGAGAGAAAACTCTCCAAAACACAGACTCTACAAACGGATATTGAACAGGCAGCAGGTGCTTCACCACCAGTCACCATTTTGACGCGTTATCTGACATTTTACCCTCATCTCAGACGCCATCATGGGACAGGAGGTCGAAGTCATGGCACTGCGTCTCAGTGGACAGTTATTGCTCGGAGTTGTTCGAATCTACAGTCGCAAAGCGAAATATCTATTGGATGATTGTAACGAGGCTCTTCTCAAAATCAAGATGGTGATGCCTTTGTGTTATTCGCGTGAATAAATGCTGACGATGTTTCAGGCATTTCGTCCCGGTGTTGTCGATATGACAGAGGACCAACTGGCTGTGAACCGCAATGCAATTACACTCCAAAGTGGGAATCTTGACCTGGACGTTTTGCTTCCAGATATTAACTGGTGAGATGTCTTCTTTCGTCCCCTGTACCCCTGACTCACTCACTGAGTCAGGGACATCGATTTCGAGGATCGCATTGCTGAACCTCAGGGTCATCATGTGGCACGACAAGCGGATATTACTCTCCAAACTACCGACGACTTTCAATTTGACCTCGACGATCCTGGGTACGGTTTTGACCTAGGTCCATCAGATGGCATCGGTTCACAGGACTTCGGAGAGCTAGATCTTGGTCTTGACTTTGGTGACGGACCAGCGAGCGTTGTCGCCAGTGTGGAAGTAGGTCGTGACGCACCGACTCCACGAAGTCCCAGAGAGTCTTTGGACTCCAGAATGATGGGGAGAGGCGAAGAGGGTGAAGATTTCTTCTCGCATATAAGTCGAGAGCCCTCTGAACATCCGTTTGGCGCGGACATGGACGTGGACATGGACATGGGCTTTGGTCTAGACACCGCAGGCATGGACATTGACTTGGGTATTGATTTTGGCGACCGGGCTTTGAGCGAACGTGAAAAGACTCCAGGACAAACTAGGTCTCCATCTCGCATGTGTACGCTGTGCTTTATACTTTGTCCTTTGCATTTTTTAACATTCATGAAACAGCCTCTCCACTCACAGAGCCCCCGCAAACGCCGCCACCTGACCTCCCCCTCACACCGAAAGCACCTACACAAGAATTAGCTGATGATGAAGCTACCGCTAAGGTCAAGCGCAAGCCCAAAGAAAAGAAGCAAATAATCGATGCTGTTACGGAACTCGCCGACGGTCCCGGAGCTAGAGCCGGTCGTGGTTTGGGTGCACCTGTTGTCAAGGATGTCAGTGATATCCTTGCAGACCAACAATCTCTACCACGCTCCGCGATGGTGATGCGGCTCATGGAGATCCGTGAGGATCCCCTTGCGTACTTTCTTCCCACCAAGATTACGCCTGAAGGGACCTTCTTCTTTGCTGGGCCTCCTGGACTAGCGCCTGAACTATCGGACCTATTCATGCGTCCTCTACAGAGCGGTCTGCCTACGAAGAGGAGGGGTGTATCCCCTGACAAGGCAGGGAGAAAAAAACCTAGGGTTGAGGAGAGTATGCATGACGATGAACACGTCGAACAAGCTCGGCGGGATGCCAGTGTTGCTCCGAGCATTGCACTTGCTAGTGAAGCCCTTGGCGGTCGCGCCAGTATGGCTCCTGACGGTGGCTTTGACTTTGGCGACATGACTGGAGGTTTGGACGAGTTTCAGATGGACGTCGGTGGCGAATTCCCAGTGGCGCATGACGAATTGGGGCTGCAACGAAGCAAAGGGCCTGCAACAGACCTGAGCCGATTGTCCACCCCAGCCGCCGAGGGAGAAGAAGGTGAAGGTGAAGAGACCTACGCCGATATGATGTGCCCTATAGCGACTTTCGAAGTGCGGCCCTCGTCTCAACCTCAGGAGGCTGCGAGCGATGGTGAAGGCACCGGTTACAGCAAAAACACAGTAAAGGCGCTCGGTATCATCCGCAAGGAGCTCAGACCCGAAGGCCGCGAGGAAGAGCAGGAGCATGTTATGAGCTTCCGCAAGATGTCAGAAAAGGCTTCTCGGCGAGCTGCGTCTGCGTTCTTCTTCGAGCTTCTTGTCCTTGGGACGCGTGACTGCGTGAAGCTATCACAGAGCGCTCCCTTTGAGAACATCGAAATCCGCGCAAAGGACAAGTTATGGGAGCGTCAGCGGCATGGATCTATTGCACCGTCTATTGTATCTACGAGGGGATAACTCAAAGCGTATCTTCTTCTCGTTTTGATTATTTGGATATTGATTTGAGGAGTATCTACTAGGATTCCACTTTCCGTATTTTATTTCGCTTTGTTGTTTGTGGCTTATACCATGTCTTTCCTAGAAATGTCGATTTGTACTTACGAGACGCTTTCCTGCCTCCGTTTTCCAGATCTCCCGATCTGATTATGTAATCGAGTAGTTAGTGGGCGGCAATTCATAATTTCTTCTCGCCTTCCACTGGTGCCATGAAGTTTACGATGACGGCGAGGCGTCCTGATTGGGCGACTTGAACTCCTGAACTATCTGATAGTCTTACTCAGTTTGTCGTTTGACTGACAGAATGCCATAGATCATGCTTCTTCGGCTCCGTCCAAACGGGGGTTCAGTTCAATGTTATTGGAACTTGGCATCTCCCACTTGTCTCCTACTTCCAGCTTCTCATCTTCCGCTCTTTTTGCACTGGCTCTAGCAAAGTCAGAAACAACACTCTTTATCAACGATGTATCATACCGGATTTGCAACGCTTACACTCGCTTCTGCCTTGCTGATGGTGGTCAATGCCCAGCCGTTTATCCCATCATTGACCTACCGTTTGCAAGACTCACATATTGGCTATTCCTTTTTAGACGAGTTTGTCTGGGAGACAGAAGACGACCCGACGCATGGCCGTGTCAACTATGTTGATAAAGCTACCGCCCTCAAGGATAATCTCACTTTCGGTGCGTACTTTCTCGTGCCCACACTTTTATTTGCTCAATCTTTTTGGTAGTTTCAGACACAAAATTTGTCATGCGCGCTGACGACATGAAGAAAGTTGCAAATGATTCACGCGGGCGAGACAGTGTACGCATACGTTCGCTGGCGGCCTACGATGACGCCTTGTTCGTCCTCGACATAACACACATGCCTGAGGGCTGTTCAACGTGGCCTGCATGGTGGACATTGAGTCAGGACGGGCCCTGGCCTCAAGGTGGCGAGATCGATATCATTGAAGGCGTCAACCTCGGTCCAGACAACCTTTCCTCACTACACACCACGCCGAATTGCACTATGCCACAGATTCGACGGCAGAAAGGGTTCGATAGTCTGTAACTGCTCTAAAATGACATTCGCTGAGTCAATTTACAGAAATACGGTGTCTACCAACTGCGACACTTCCGTGAACTACAACCAGGGCTGTGGTGTCTCTTTCCTTGAGCAAGATTCTTACGGAGCAGGCTTCAATGCGGGGGGCGGTGGCTTTTACATCATGGAGAAAAACCACGAGAGGGGCGTCTCAGTCTGGTTTATCAAACGCTGCAACATGCCTTTTAGCGATGATGGCGAACCCAACCTCGACCTGGTGGTCCTGTCAACACCTGACGCACACTTCCCGATGCAAGATGAAGACTCTCCGGATTGCAACTGCGACTACTCCGACCACTTCAATGCACATGAGATTGTTTTTGATCTCACGTTCTGTGTAAGTACCTTGTGTATTGTTTTGTGTTGTCATTGTGACCTCTGCGTTAAATTTGTAGGGTGACTGGGCGGGAGCAGTGTGGGCGACGTCCTCATGTGCAGCAAAAGCCTCTACCTGCGAGAGCTGTAAGGCTACCTCATTATTTTCATTGCTTGCATTCCTGATGACATCACCGTTTCAGTTGTGGACGACAACCCTAGCGAGTTTTCCGAAGCCTATTGGGAAATTAACTCCCTGAAGATATACACCCCTCGTTTTTGGCGTTAATTTGACACTCACGCATCTTCCTTCCACACACTATAGCACACTATATTTCTTTAGTAGCAGTCCTGACGTTCATTTCGGCATCATCTAGAAGTCTGTACATAAGGGGTTATAGAGTTTGTTTTAGTCGCCTCGCGCTGGTTTTCTGTCAGCCATCATTTACCCAGTATTAGCTTAACAAGTTGCACTCTGTACCAGCAGGTTAATTCATTTTAGGCTACTGCATCGTCACACAAAGTCAACATGGTCTTATCTACAAGTCCTGGCACATTGCCGACTGGGTCACCTAGCATCAGCGGTTCGGCGTTCCCAGTGTTCGTATCCCTCGAGAGTTCCCTGCCCCCGTTACCCAGGTTAACCCATCACCTGGATGTGGACATAAATAACAGTATTTACCAGCACGAAAACAATGTTCTGCGTCAGACCAACGCCGAGCTTGCAGTCGACCTTGCCGATGTCACCAACGATCTTTCGCAAACACGCAAGGAGCTCTATACTGAGATGACCAAACTTGCCCGCTTCCAGCACCAGGCAGCGCGTGGTGTGGAGCATATCCAGAAGCTTGAAGTACGATTTCAGCGCTTCGCCGGCTTACTCGTCAACATCGGTATACCATGCTTCACCGTTCAGCGGATCTCTGATGCATTGGATTCTGATCCTGGCATCGCAGACCATATGTTAGTCGACGCCATAGGTGAATCAGTTCATGACCCAGAAGCGCTACTCTCAAGCCTCAAGCCTCAAGCCTGCGCTCGTTGGTCAGCGTGCCCCAGAACGTTATCAATCTGCGCTGCATACGGCTCTCAGCGTGCGCCGCAAAGTCCGTGCGCATAAGAAGGTCTCCAAGTTCCGGAAACATCTGGCTCAGGAAGATGACCACCACACAGACGCCGTCACCTCATCCTCGTCCAACCTATCCTCCGTCCGTGAACCTTTTGATCATACCCGCCTACACTTGGGATCTGCGGCGACCTCTGCATCTGGCTCGACTGTATTGTTTCAGCACGCTGTAAATACGTCCTCGCCTTCAAAGCCATGCTTCGCGATTCCACGTATTTCCCGCCGGCGCGCAGTCTTTGGTGATATCAATCTCAACGTTTCCCAATCACACGCTGAGCCAGAGGATCCACAACAGGATGAATCTAAGGAACAGAACGCCCGTCCAACGGTAGCTCTCAGCCAGGACTTCATTGAGGTGGGTAAAATAAATATAAAGTCTACCCTCAGAATGTAATAAAATGGTAATCAAAATATGGCGGTACAGAATTTGAACCGCGTCGCCCCTGGCCGCACATATCGCCATAGCTCCTCAGTAGCGTCAAGGTCGAGCATTTCGTCCCGACTTTCTACTTCTGTTCCCCTCCCCTCTTTCAGTCCCCCGCTGATCCCTACGTCCACTTGTGACCTTATTCCTGACAAACCATTCGACAATTCCGCATTCCACAACTTGGTGTATGGTACCCACAGTATTCAGACAGACTCGGATGCGCGAGACTACTTCAATGCACGTACAAGCACCAGGAAGAACTCGCGATTCCTCGAACATATCGACGAATGCTCGACCGGGTCCCTTGCCATCCTTGCCTCTGTGGAGCCTATGGGACTTACGAGCTCACTTGCGGTACTCGATACGATGTCATCTATCGCGTTGTCCCCTGAACCTTACGACCTCAGCGAGGAAAGCCAAGACTCGCTGTTCATGTCTACCCCGGCAAACACGACGGGACCTACTACGCCGAGCAAGACGCCCCCTACGGCAATCACTACACCCTCATCCGGTGGGAATAAGCTGCCGGCGCCGAGACTCTTGCGTCCTCGTGGCTTCGTTGGCTCGGTGCACAAATCAAGTGGGATCGTACGGCGGTTATCACCGAGCCCTGAGATCCTTGTACGAACGCTGCGAAACTTGGGTTCTCGTGATGGGAATGAGAACACGACTCCTGAGAAGCTGTTTGGAACTCCTATTAGTCTCGGATGCGAGCGAGGAAGTGAGCGTGTGAGTGCCACTAGCCTCTAGTACGCAAGTATTTTTTTCATTTCTTGTATACCCTTCGTCGACGTAAATTTCTGGGGCCAGTATTTCATTTCTTTGGAAGTACTTATACGTAGAGGTTGATTGGAGCTTCAATTCGAATCTTGACTGAGACATCCGACTACCGAGACATCCGAATCTGACTGGTAACCGATACATCCGACCATACGACCATATAAACCTCTCGAGCAGCTTCAATTCATGTCCCACTGGTTATACTATCACCGTCTATCAACATGTCTACCGACGTCGTTGCCGCTGACATCGATCGCATTGATGCCGAAAATATTTTGGCCCAAAACCCCTTTCTTGGCGGCGACATTGGCGGCGCACTGGGACTCGAGGACCGTTCAACCGGCGAGCGTCTCTATCGCTTGTTCATCACTTCGCTTATTTGTCGGAGAGGCGGGCATATTCCACTTCATGACCTTGGCGCCCCTGCAGGGTTCTCTACGTACCTTTCCATCAATAATAACACTAGTTTTAACGGTTCACCCTTGTCATCTCCAGTCAAGTCATTCCTTGGCGCCCCTGTTCCTGCTTGTCTTACCTTTAGCACTGTGCATGATTTATGGTTGCTCAGTAAAGAACATCCAAGGGTGCTCATCTGCCCTAGTGACGACACCATCGTGCCCGGCGTTGATGCCGTCATCTTCCAGGTAAGCAGAATTTTGTGTAAAGCACGTTCTTCAGAGTACAAACATTATTTTGCAGAACGATACTCTCTATCTTATGCAGTTCAATTACTATACTCCACGTGCTATCTCCTTTGATACTCTACGCTTCATGCGGAAGGCCACACACCACACAATATATCAGCCTTCACGCATTCGTCCCTGGGTCTTTGTCGTTGGTTATGTAGATCATCTTGACGAACGAGGATTTCCGAACTTGTTGCCTCATCCCGGATCAAGTTCAAATCAGGAGGATATCGCTTTGCACAGATTGTTGGAGAGCTCCATCCTTACGCGTGCGCTGCGTCTCAATAGAGTTGGGAAGGAAGCCTTTGGCTCGCAATTCTCCGATCTAATCTACGACGTGTGGGGAATTCCGTATAAATCTTGCCTTCGAAGACCACCCGAGTCCGTGCATATCGCCACCTCTGCACGGAGTAGATGGCGGTATGAGCCAGGTCTTCACCCTCGTGTAGAAGAAGTTCGCAAGAGACAGGAGCAGCTCTCTCCGGATCTCGAGTCCTGTCACGCTATCAACCATCGGATTCAAAATCAGAGGGTTGCAACTGTGTCGAGGAAGTGGTTCATGGCAGTGGAAGCTGATATGGCGACTCTCGGTGGATCGCCATCGAATTTTGTTAGGTGCTTCGTCGATTAGAGAGTTGTTGTCCATCGACGGCGCAAATTTTAGTCTGTGAAAGAACACTATCGTACACATGGACAGATTGGCTTACGGTACATTCTTAGACAGCACTGGCTCGATTTCTAGCTCTACTGCCATCGGTACATGCATCGCATCTCACTTCTAGTAGAAATTCACAAATAAACTTGTAAGAAATTCACACGACTCCACTCAAATCGAAACTAGTGTCACCCTCTTTCCTGGTTGCGACGCCCTTCTCTGTGACAATCGCGGTAATGAGTTCAGCAGGGGTAACATCGAAGCTTGGATTGTAAATCCCCTCGAGGTCACTTGGGGTCATCATAACAGTCTCTTGCCTAACCCTTCCCTCAGCATCGTATTCAAATGGATGAACAGCCCCGCGCACGAGGCAAGCTTCGAGCGGCTTGCGGTGCTCGATCGGGATACACGAGCCATCTGGAGTATCGAGATCGACAGTGCTGATTGGGGCAACCACAATGAACGGGATGTTGTGGCGCGCGGCGAGCACGGCTGCATTATAAGTCCCGATCTGCGAATAATAATAATAAACTTCGACCCCGGAGATTGGCTATTAAATATGCCGTACTTTGTTCGCGGTGTCACCGTTCCTCGCTATCCGATCGGCACCTACAGCTAATGGCCGCCCGGAAAAACCATATCAGGCTGGATCGAGAAGAAGCACTACTATGTTTGAACGGTTCTTACCGACAGCGTGAATTTTATGGTGCTGGAACAGGGAACCAACCATCGTGTCGCATATCATGACTGAAGGAATCCGCATGGTCTTGAGCTCTAATGCAGTAAGGCTGTGAGATGCCAGCTCAGTGGAGCCTGTCAACTATCTGCATGTGGAGTGGCCTCACCGGGAACCTTGGTGGTATGGTGCGGTTTGGGTATAGTATGCTTTACCCAGCTTCTTTTGCTCATGAAGATAGGTAATTAACCCCAGTGCTGTACCATAGCCCTGTGAACAATATTAGTGTCAATGACTCTAAAATGGGTAAATTCGACTGAGAGAAGCCATACCGAGGTCGCAAGAGATCCTGTGTTACACACGGTGAGGACATTAAGGCCCTCGCCACTGCCTCCAGATTCCTTGTCAAGCTTGCTAAGCCATTCACCGCCATGTGCTGCCATTCGCTTATTTCTGTCAAAATCTTCATCTGCTATGAGCTGCGCTTCGCTGATCAAGTCCGTCGCGATCAATCGAACGGACTTCCCCGCTTCTGTAGAGGACTGAAGGACAGCCTTTAGGCGGCGGATCGCCGCGCCTAGATTGACGGCTGTTGGACGTGCACCGAAGAGATAGTCGAGTTTAGATACCACATGGACAGAAAGCAAATCGGATGACGAGAGGAAAGTTGGTGGTGGGGCAGTGTCGATGCCGGTTTGAATGTAAGCAGCAAAAGCTAGTGATGCTAATGATGCAATGGCCGGAGCACCGCGAATCTATAGTTCATCAGAAATCTGAAGTGGGATGGGTAGAGATGTATATTTTCCTGACCTTCATATCCCTGATGGCATCATGGGCCTCTTCAATGGAGGTGATTTCCACGTACTTTGTCGTGTGCGGCAAGAGCAACTGATCGATGATCTCGATCTTTTCGTTCGATGTCCTGATAGATGTTAGCATGGACATGGTGGTGGCATTCGCTGTCTCCCTGACGAAGCCTTAATGACAAATATCATTCCCAAACAAGGATCCATGCTGATCCCCGCCCACCTACTACAGGGGATCTACTTTACTTAAGTTATAACTGGTAAGATGGGGATCCATCGCGCACAACAAGGTGCCGGCTTCCACAGATGTAGATACTAATCCTCTGACCACGATGATATATTAATTGGTACGGCACCGATGTCGCAGGCATGATTTCGACTCGTCGAGACGGTGCCCATTGGGCCATACGCGCTCCGAGTCATACTAAGTACATGATATCAGAACTGATCAGGGCTTCAATCAAAGTCTCCCACCACAACCTACGCTTTCCGAGAGATCTGTTCGTATTGAGCGAGGTCGAGTGGACCATAGGCTACGATAATAGCTGAGCGCTGGCGCTGAAGCTATAATCACGTGGTCATCAATAACTGCCAGCAGGAATTGGTTGCACCCTGAATTAGGCAAGTGCTGTAAGTTTAGGAATCACATGCAAAGGACATCCTACTACTTCATGGTCGTCCCACTCCTTCTTACTAACTTGCAACTTATCATGATTGACTATCTTCTAGGCAGGCCAAGTCCCTCATGGAAACGTACTCAGGTAGCTACAATCTTGGAGTGATTTATTCTTTGCTCATCGGCGAACACAAGGTCTTCATCGTGATCATCTTCTGGATTTGGAGGCTAGTGCATGGCAGTCCCGGCGCCCCACGTCTTCTTTGGCTCAGAAGGGTAAACAGACGTTTGCGTAAGTGGAATGCATGTAATATTATTGTACCAATTCTCATAATGCCTCACAGAGCGGTTCTCACCTTGGCAAATCATCGTTAGTACATTGACTGCTGTGTATGCTGCTCGGAATCTTGACAAGATCATTGGCTGTGGAGGTATGTTAGCATTATCAGCAGTTTTGTATGACACCTGAGCTTGACAACTCGCAGCACCGGAACCTCTAGCTCGTTTGGTACGTTCCTGACCTCTTTGTCCATGTGTTGCATTTTGTCGTAACCACCGGAATTCAGTACTCTCCCTCATACTACCGCGCAACATGGATTGCAACTGGCCTTGATGCTGGTTTTGCTACGGCTATGTCGATACGCCCTAAATGGCTTAAAGATATCTGCTCCATCTTATTCTCCGTATATTATATCGTCTATGCGAATGAGGCTGATGAAAAGGTACGTCTCTATCATTCTAATGCCATGACTATTTACAGAATATGCCTAGATCCGTAGGTTCAGAGCTGTGCCGACCGTCGAAATGCTCAGAACTACCTGGGAAAAGACTACTAACCCATATGTAAGCTGATGTCGTCGCATTCAGCTTCCAGCCTAATTCGTTTGCAGATTCGTTTACTTGCACTAACACCACAAATGTCCCTGTGCAGAAAGATTTTACTGCCGAGGCCTCCCACGTCGACATACGACCGTCCTTTAACAGTGCATATATACTTTGCACCCGCTGCACACCAGCTTCAGCAGGCCACAGATCTTATACTTGACTTCCCTGGTGGCGGGTTTGTTGCAATGACCCCGGAACATCATGATGAACGCTTACGCTCGTGGGCGCTCCGCACTGGTAAACCAGTGCTCTCCGTCGAGTACGGCAAGGCACCAGAATGTAACGTCAGAATCATGTGCCTCTGTTCCGTTAGCTAACTGGTGTTTCAGATCCGTACCCTTTTGCGATGGATGAATGCTTCGACGTCTACCAGGCACTCTCCATGTCTGCTGGACGATGCATTGGCATGTCTGGTAAGAAGCTTAACATTATCCTTACTGGAGACTCTGCGTAAGTCCATTCCTGTATACTGCATGCCGCTCATTCACAATGATTGTAGCGGAGCAACACTTGTCGTGGGCGTTATGATCAAGGTTTTAAAACATAATGCCGCACTCCCCGTTTCTATAGCCCCTCTTCCCTCGCCTGTCGCGCTTGTTCTGAGCTATGCCGCGCTAGACTTTAACTTTACCTCTTGGATGTCCCCTGAGAATCTCCAAGTTCTGCGCTCAGAGCAATCCTCAGGCAATCTTCCTGGGATCCACGAGCTGGCATCGCAAAAAGACCACCTTCAGCATGTCAGTCCGCTCAGCATGGTGGGAGACCGCAAGCCTGGGCTTGGCAGACGGAAATTACATAGACGCAGGAGCTGGAGAGATGCGCTGCGGGATTTCACGGGAGTAGACGCTGATGCTGTTAAGGCAAAGCCACCATCGAAGCAACACCATTCGACGTTGGGAGTGAAGAGAAAGAGCTCCGTGGTATCGTTCGCAACCCGCACTGGAAGGGATGGCGTACTTGCAGCGCAGCACGACGATAGTGGTTTTTGGGCGGGCTCCGAAAGCGATGGGGATTCTGAACCCGTGAGGGAAGAGGATCGGCCACTTGAGGATCGGGTGCGCTATGTGTACCCTGACTGTGTGGCCAGCGACGGCGGACCATTACATCCGACTCTCGAGAAACAGCAGGAACAACTCTCGGCAGCTGTGGCAGAAGCTGACAGTAACGCATCATCTACCAAAGGCGAACAGGACAAGAAGCGCGAACCGATTGGTACCCGGTTGACGATGACTAGCCGCACGGGATACTTCCAGGATAGAATTATACCTCCAAGTATGGTACGTATGATCTCTTCTTCATTCCTACTCGATGCTTATCAAACTCCACAGATGCGTGCCATGGCTATCCTCTACATTGGTCCTCACCACAACCCCGATTTTACCACTGATTACCTTATCTCACCCATTCTCACACCCTCAAATCTTCTCGCACAGTTCCCCCCTCTTCTGATGCAATGTGGTGAGAAGGATCCATTCGTGGACGACACCGTCATTTTTGCAGGACGTGTGCGTGAGGCCAAACGTGCACGTAAAATCGAGCTGGACCTTGCTCTCGCTGGCAAGAGTGCACGCTTTGGGTCAGCACTTCAGATGAGCACCGCGCACGCTTCAGACGACGAGGGCATCAAGAAGTTGAAGAGAGAAAGAGACCAACTTGCGAAAGAAACCGAGGACGACTGGGTACAGATGGTGCTCTTTTCTGACTGGAGTCATGGGTATCTACAGATGATGACGCTGATGAGCGAAGCACGGGCTGTGGTGGAGGATCTCGCGGACTGGATGGACGATGCGTTTGTCAGGTACAGCGGTAAAGAGAACGGGAGTCCTAGGGTCGAGCTCAATTCTGCTGAGAATTCCGGGACAAGGAAACCCCGCTCGCGGAGGAATTCTCCGCAATCTTCGACCCAGTCTCCAAAACGCATCAACGGCGACGCAAAAGAAGATGTTCATGGAAACGACGGTAGCCCCAGCCCGTTCACGTCTGAAACGGAGACTGACGACTCGGGAATCACGTTTGTGCCTCGAAAGCGGTTTAGCATGTCACAAGGGAGCTCACCGAGTTCAACGCCTCCGATCAACTCGCGGAGGGGATCTAGTGAGCGTGCTGAGATGATGCTGCAAACGCAGAAGATGGGGCACTCGCGTGCGGAAACTGCCACGACAACGCCTCAGAGTAGCACGCCACGTGGAGGGAACGGGAAGATGGGACAGCGGATCACGGAGTCTGAGCTGATGAGGCGGAGGAGGTTGCTGGATTCACATATTTTTGAAGGAGTTCGTGAGGGATGAAACGAAATACTAGCAGTGGGTGTAGTAGTGGTATGACAGAAAGTAGGTATAATTGTATAGTACTTTGTATCGTATAGTCAGTGACTTGCACCTTCACAGTAGTGATGCCAGCCGCGAACGTGGGCCTGTGACTATCGTTGTTTCTAGACGGGAAGAACTTTGCAACTGAGGTCGGCACGTTGGATAATACAGTGCCGGCGGCTGCGGACTCAGATCTAGCGCTTTACGGATTGGTTGTTTAACTAGTGAAATGGGGATACTTCTGTGCAAAGCTTGTGCAAGCCGAGTCAGCCGGATGAGTAACTTGTTATTATTGTGATGACTACTTATCTGGCGGATCAGAAAGACAATGGAAAGATTCACCAACCCGGCCGGGTTTACGAGAGTGTACAGCATAGCGGTGCTGTGGCACTGTAGACTAAATTGAGACACAGCCACATTGGGGTCTTTGCTGTTGCAGCGCCGTGAGTACGTTGAAATCCGGCTGTCGACTATGACGAAGCTTGTTCGCTAGCCTGCTCCAATCAACACCGGCATTGCCAACCCCGTGGTGGTGTTAGTTTGAACGTTGTAGTTTCCACTCCCGAGAAACCACTTTTGTTGTATTACTGGAAAGCTGTGCATTTTTTTGGGTTACTTACAAAAAGACGCCAGAGAGCACGCGATTCAAATCAAGCATCCGCTCCCCACCACCCGTCACAACGGAACCCTTCTGTTAAGAACGTCTCAAGCTCAAATCAAAGAAGAAGCTCCGTATCTGGTTTCCCTCGCCTAAATAATAAAAAGGGCGCATTCATCATCAAATCATGAATCTCGAATCAACCCGGGTTCAGTGGCCAACTCCCACAACCTCCGTGACTAATAACAACAACCAACCCGTCCAGTTTCACTCTTATAACCCACACAATCAGAGACATCCTTTTCTACCAATGTCCCAGTCTCAGCCTCAGCCGCAACCCTCTTTTCCTCCTGGTGCAGGCCCCAATGACACAAGTGAACAGCCAACTCATTATCCACCAGGGCACGCGTACAGGAGGAGTCAGAGTAATTCCCCCTTCCGCCACTCCGTTCATCCGACCCCATATCCACTTCCATCCAACATCCCACCCATCCAACATCCATCCATGTCAGCCTCTCAGCCTCATCCAGAGCTCAAGCAAGAGTCCTACTATACCCCGACATCAGCGGAGCTCTATAGTCACGCCCAGGTCCTCGCCTCAGGTGCCGGAGAGGGCTCTGCATCTACCCACTACAGTTCTGCTCCCAGTGTAACTCGTCTCCCCCCTATATTACAAGTCGAGAAGAAACAGGTTACTACATCCGCAACCCAGGCAGCGAGCGCGAGTAGACGGAGGAATGAGGCACATTTCGCATGTCCGGTGCCGGGTTGTGGGAGCACTTTTACGCGTCGATTCAATCTAAGAGGTGCGTATTCACAGCATATCTCTATCCTCAGTATTTACATTTCCGCTCCCTGCAGGACATCTTCGATCTCACACCGAGGAACGCCCATATGTGTGTGAGTACCCTGATTGCAAGAAGGGCTTTGCAAGACAGCATGACTGCAAGTAAGTCTTCCTGCTTCCTCATTAAAACTTTCACTTGGCTTCGGCCAACCGGTGTTGTGTCATTCACGCCATCCGTTCCCATCGATTTCGTTATTAAATCCCCCTATGCGGCATACTCACGTCATGATCTGCACAGGCGACATCAAGCACTGCATGCCACACGTTCGCAATCGAACATCTGTCAGGGCTGCAAGAAAACTTTCAGCCGCCTGGATGCCCTAAACGTAAGTTCCTCATATCGCCATAAACCGAACATGCCCTCATGTCGATCCCCCTTTGATTTCATCCAGCGACATCGTAAGTGGTGATTTCCGGCGTTCTTCAGAAGCAACTTGCTAACCATTCCGCGGTATAGTTCGCTCCGAGGGAGGTTCTGAATGCAGACAGGCACATGCTCAAGCAATCACGCAAGCTCAGGGTCCTTCACTACCGGATCACCCTCCCGACAACCACCCAGGACCCAGTACAAGCACTGCCAGTTAATCAACTTCCGGTGGCCAGTGACAAGACGTACGGACAGATGGACTACCGGATGGCTTTAGACCTTTCTATTCATGCTTTCATGACTACATAACACTTTACACTTCGGATGTAAGATCACGATTACCTGAGCTTTAGGCTCATCATCCATTACCCTTTCTTCGCACTGATGTACTCCTTGTATCGCTTTTCCCTTCGGTGTGCTTACAGGGTTTTATGGTTAGTATACTTACTTAGCTCATAATGATCCCCTTCATTTTCTTCGATACCACTTCTCCATGACCGGATGTCTATATCGTAAGTGTTGAACTTCCGCGGAGCCAATTCATATCCACGCCATGCGCTCATCGAAATGTTGTGGGAGGTCAACCACATCTATGGTGCATGTGGATGTTGTCATTACATAATATTATTGTGTATACTAGCCTTCCTGTATCAAATTTGGACAATAATCGTTAGATGTGCGGTTCAGAATCGAATTTATCTGACTCCGGGTGGTCTCGAATGTTAATTTCACCGACTTGTTAGCCAGAAAGCCTGAATGACCTATATCCAGGAAGTACTGACACTGCATTAACGCTAGAGCGCCTCCCAGATTTTTAGGTCAAACGTTTCGCGAGAATCAAATGAGGACTTCAATGTCGCAGGGATGTATGCCTAGGACACTTGGAAGATATGTCGTATATCCTTGCGGCGTCCCAGGTATATATCCTATGTTGTTGATGAAATGCGGCATACAGGACAGCAGCTGACAGTAGTGGCATCGGATTGAGAATTCAATACGGCAGTGTTCACGTGCGCGGCTCCTTTAGCGCACTACATACATACTTTGCGTCATGACACGCAGTCTCCATACCTCTTACCCTCCATACTCTTCATCCTGATTTCTCCCCATGTCGAGCTTTCCCGACTATTATGCGCTACTTAACGTACCAAAGACGGCCACCGCTGAGGAGATTAGACAGGCTTATAAAAGGGAGTCGCTCAGGTCATTTGGCAGTCCATACCAGTACACTTCTTTCGACTCAACTGCTATTCAACTTTGCAGGACTCATCCAGACAGGTTGGCCAATGCTACTGAGCAGCAGAAAAAGGCCACGACAGAAAAGTTTCAAGTCCGTTTCATGTGCCTGCTGTTGGATGGATGGTAACTTGCTAGCAGGCAGTAGCAGATGCCTACTATGTTCTGTCGGACCCGGTACGACGGAAAGAATACGATGCATTATACTCTTCAAAGGGCGCTGGAGATAAAACCAGCGACCCTAAGGCATCTTCGAACTTCTTTGCGCACTTTGCCAACATGTTTGGCGGTGGTGCAGCACAACCCCAAGAGCCAAGACCTGATGCTGAGAACGTGTTTGCGGACGTTTTTGAAGAGGTTCGCAGTCCGCTGTATCCTCATGCTATTTTTTTTCTTGAACGTGGTTCGTATACATAGCTCCTGCGCCCAGAGGTGGAACGCCATGCGCCATGGTGGTCGTATGTTGGCGCTGTCAGCGGTGGTGGTTGGTACCTCGCTTTAACACATGATCCTCTCTCTCAACGATCACTTTTTTTAAACTGACAGTAATAGGATTCATAGTCGCTAATATCCCAGGTGTCATGATAGGCGCGTATGCAGGCAACCGCATTGGTGCGATCCGCGACGCGAAAGGTAAGAGTGTTGCTGCTGTATTCTCCGAACTTGGAGGTAGCCAGAAGGCGGAGGTGAGAAACTCGTTGCTGACTTTGGCAGTATACCGTCTGACGAGATTTACTAGATATTACGCGCACTGGCTGCCAAGGTGCTAGGTGCTACTCTGTGATAGACGTGTTATTGGGTTGGTGTTATACCTGGATGGAAGTCTGAACCTATGTTGTACACGTATATATGTTCAGGAACCATGTATTCTATAATATTCCCCTGTACTGTGGCAAGGTCTTTTCGTAATCGGATGTTTGGATCCCGGACTCGGAACTCTTGGAGAATCACGTGAGGAAGGACAAGTGACTTTGGACTCCTCTTCCGACTTGCATTCGACGTGTACTTTCCCTCTACCATCACTTCACAATGTCGCTCGCGATGCTCGCCGGTGGCGCTGAGTGTGGACCATCTAACCCACTCCAGAGTCTGTCCAAAAGATTTGATCAGGATCGTGGGGTGCAACAGGTGCGTGTGGGTTTATGGGAGAATCTAGGGGGTCATTAAGTACGATTCAATTGCGCAGGATTTTGTCGGTGGTTCGCGTACCGGGCCATATCGAGAGGTAACTATGCAGTCTCCTGCGTTTAATGAATGCAATAACATTCCACACAATCAGGTATTCCGCACCCAGCAAGCTACTTCACCTGAGCTGCACCAGCATGCGGAACGTTTCTTTAATTCCACTCCTACTGGGACACAGCTAGTCGCCCCTCAACCATTCAATCTGTCTGCACTGCACGACGTCCTCCCTCAAATGCAGGTGTCCGTACAATCACCGCAGACTCAAAGTCCATTCCCGTCCGGATGGGCAAGCGATTTTCTATCGCACCAAGTCCAAGTGCCTGTTCCCGCGATCAAGCACGTCGAGACTCAGCAAGACAGAATGCGGAGTTCCGTTTTGAGTCCAGGAATGCAAAGTGCGTATATTTTTTGGCAGGGTTCAATGAACTATATGCCGAATTCAACGTCATTAGGTAGTATGCCCTGGAGTGCTTCGCATACAGGCTACGGAATGAGTCCTATGTCAGGAATGATGACGGCAGTCCCATTACCGATGCAAAGACCTGCTTTTCAGACCGATCGTGCGTATTTGCAGTATATTCGAATACAACCAGACGCTCATAAATTACCAAGAACTGTCATGGGACAGAGAGTTTCAGACCCAGGAAACAATGTTGAATGCCCCAATAGCAGAACCTGCTGTTCAAGTTGCATCCAATTCTGCACCACAGGGTGAGATGGCTGAATACGCAGCACGAGTCATCGATGCCGTCGGGGACGAACAGAACCCAAAGTTTAAGCAGAGTCAATTCATGAGCCTCATGCGTCAGTTCCGCGATGGCGAAGTTGTCGTTGAAGATGACAAGATCGTTCCGAGCGAAGGTAGCACGGCTGCTCGCGTGGACGTCAAGGGCAAAGGGCGTGCAGTTGACATTCCTGTGCGAGAAGTTCACCAGCCTATGATACCTGCGAGCTCTGCCCAGGGATACCAGGGCTCTGTTGAACTGAACGAGGCTTATCGCCACCAACACAACGACGCTAACGATGCTTATTTCCAACGAGAAAACGAGGAGTACTCGGAGTACTGGGATGCTCATTATACTGGACCTGTACCCAACACCGTGTCCGCGGGCGACCGAGGTTCATGGCATGAACTACAAGAAGCTTGGGATGCCTTGGAAGCTACCTCCACGGGAATTAAACCCTTAGTAAATTACCAGTTTCAGACGAACAATCCTTATCTTCTCGGCGACAGGTCGCATCATCATGAAATCCACATGAGTCAGGCTCAACGTTTAATTGATGTCAGTCGCAAGATTATTCTTGATTCGATCGCATGTAGACTGACTCAGTGTATCAAACAGAGCGTGCTGGAATTAGAAGCAGCTGTCCAGCGAGATCCGAATAATGCTGCAGCATGGTATGAGCTAGGCGTCAAACAGCAAGAAAATGAACGTGAAGCAAAGGCTATCCAGGCTTTGGAACGTTCCGTCGAGCTCGACCCCTCACATCTCTCAGCGTGGCTTGCCCTCTCGGTGTCTTACACGAATGACAGTAACCGGACGGGTGTTTACAATGCAATCAAAGAATGGGCGCTCCAGAATTCCAAGTACCAGCACATCGTACAGAGCGTCAATTTGAACACAGCCAACGTATCCTCTCCCGGTGATTTTGGCGCTTTGATTCAGTGTCTGATCGGCATGGCGCGAAGCGCTGACGAGGTGGGAGGAGTTGATGCAGACGTACAAGTAGCGCTTGCAGTGCTACTAAACACGACAGAGGTACGTGGTTACCGTATTTCATTTCCACCTGTTCCGTGTATCATGGCTAATGATGACGCCGGTTAGGATTACACGAAAGCACAAGATTGTTTCCTGACGGCGTTGGCGGTTCGCCCGGATGTTCGTGTTTCATGTTTCATCTTAAATTATGGGCGCGTGGCTGACGCATATGACAGGACTGGCTTCTGTATAATAGAGTGGGTGCCACGATGGCAAATAATGGCCAGGCCGAAGAAGCAATTCAGTTCTATAATCGGGCTCTGGATCTTAACCCGGCGTATATACGGGCAAGGTACTGTGAACCCTTTACTCGTAGTTGGTGGTTGAGGGTGCTGAATATGACTCGTGTGTGGTAGGTTTAACCTGGGTATATCTTGCATTAATCTTAAGGTGGGTCTTCCTTGTTCCATGCGAAGCTGTGTGGTTAATCTTGGTGCGCAGCGATATGAGGAGGCGCAGTCACATATTCTTGATGCGTTGGTTCTGCAAGATAGTGACGGTGTAGTAGACGAAAGTGGTATGAACGACAAGCGTGGCGTGACATCCTCCGCGCTGTGGGAGAGTCTCAAGACTTCATGCTTGCACCTTCAGAGGGTCGATCTTGCATCGCTGTGTGACCGGAGGGATCTGGATGGCAAGTTTTGGATCATCTGATGTTCTTTAAGGGGCTGACGACAAGATATTGTACAGGATTCAGGAATGCATTCCTGGGCACGCCCTGACAAGCCAATGTGCTCGTTTAACGTCGCATGCTGTGATCTGTGATGTCTTGTTACTTCGTACACTTGTTCCGTTCCTAGCACTTCTTCATCTCGCATCTATACATCAAGTAGAACCTGTCGTTCTATCAGTCTAAAGTACTTCTTGAAATACGAGTCAATCAAACCTGAAGTACTTGGCGCAGGCCCAGGAATGCCCAGCCGTTTATGCCGCTCGTCACGGGTAGTAGCGAGTATATTTTTGAGCATTGGCATGTTATGCTCGTTCAAGTTGTGCTCATCGACTGCTTTCTTGAGAGCTGACATCTTTTTCTGCTTTGCCTCAAACTGTGCCTTTTGCTCAGCGACGCGTTCTCGAATTTCTTGCACGTCATCGTCTGACATGGGAATCATGGTGGGGGTGCGTCTGATCATGGTTACTGTAGTGTAGACTAGTCCGACGAGGACGACGAAGTCGACAGAATAATGAGGGCAGGCCTCGGATGTATAAGTTTGGCGCCGCACAACAAAGACGTTGTTTGGTCAAAAACCCCGAAGTCAGCCTAAAGGCAGCAGCGCAGCAGAAAAACCATCAACACGCACGACAGCTTCACAGACTGCGCAGATAATTCTTTCAATAACTACCACTACCACTACCACCACCAACCACCACCAAGAAGCTATGGATGCCGTTCTTCGTGTCACCGACGCCCTCAAGTCTTTCAGGGTACGTGTCTCAGGGTTCAGAAGATTGTGATATGCTTAACAGTCAGTCCATCCAGGAAACACGCTTGAGCACCCTCAGACCTCCTACCGAGTTCTTCGACTTCCACCGTATCTCCAGACCCGCAGATGTCAGCCAGGCAGTATCGGTGCGTCTCAACTTCGCTTCGTGCAGTGGTCGGACGACTCGCTAAGACATAATTTTTGCAGCGACTGACATACAACACGCGGTATTTCTCGGGCAACTACACTCTCATCGTAGCCGCTTTAGCGGTATATGCCATGTACGTGCTCTCTCTCAATCCAACCCGAAACACGAACGAACTGAGTTCGTCCTCGTCACAATAGCATCGCAAGTCCTCTCCTTCTCATCTCCCTCGTCTTCCTCTTCGGAGGGTTTACTCTCATCAACCGATTTTGTACGCCTCCTTCTTTCTGACCTTTTTTTTGTGCTTGTTTGTATTGATGCAAAGGACATGCAGTCGATGACCAATGGTCGGTGAACGTCGCTGGCCACGTCGTAACTCAAAAGACCCTCTACATGGGGCTCTTCGTGATCGGCATTCCGCTCTTGTGGTTTTCCTCGCCGTTCATGACGTTCTTCTGGCTTGTTGGAGCCTCGTCGTGTCTTATTATTGGTCATGCATGCTTGATCGAGCCGGGCGTCGAGAGCGAGTACGCGAATATCGAGGGGGCTGTGTGAAAAGCCGAGGTTGTTGTACTTCCTTCGAGAGACGGACTATGCTACTTATTAGTTCTGTGATTTTCTGGCTCCGGCGGTCGCCTCATTCGTCGATACCTCATAATCTTACGAAGTTTCAGACTGTACGATTTGAGATAGACATTTTTTATTCTTCGCATTCCAGCGCTAGAAAGAGATTACGATAGTGATCTGTTATACTCGCAGAGTGGCAACGTGAGCGAAAGCAAGTTGCGATATAAGAAGCTTATAATGTACAAAGCCAAGACATCCTATCCAAGGAATGCTATATATCCCGATACATAGATAGATAGATAACCTGAAGAACATGGCGAATCATAGGAGCGGTAACCATTGACCTTTTCGCGCATGATATCAGCAGGCCAATGAGAGGAAGGAGAAGACGCACCTATAACGATACTGGGCAGATCGAAAATGTCCCTTCGTATCGAGAAACAAAATGTCGAGGGAATCGGGGCACCGGAGGGCTTGAGAAGAACGCAATGCGAGTACACCGACTTGGTAGTATTCTCAAACGCATGAGAGGCGAAGTTTTCCCAGTATTCGACGACAGATTGGTTTTCGAATAGCTGGAAACAAACGCGCAGCCAAGTCAGCGATATGAGTAAGCAAGAAAGAGAAAAAGATGGACAGACTTCGTATATGTATTTGCGCTTTCCGATGAGGTCTTCCAGACGCCACTCCGTGAGCATGCAGAACTCGGGTGCGACCAGGCATATTTCGCCCGTGCGTCTCCATACGACTGTTGGTGTGCCGCTGTACGATATAAGCTTTTCGAGCTCCTAAATGGGGAGATTGAGATCTTGCACCGCGTTGAGCGCAAAGTAATGTACATACTAGGAGCGACCTTTGGAAACATTTTTCCACAAATACCTCGTCCTCATCCGTCATGGGCATTTGCAGTGCAATAAGCGATGGTCGGAAGATAGCAAGTGCTCGGACGATACGTAAAATATCATTCTTTTCAAAACTGTTCACGTTCCAGAGTCCCAGAGGCAATCCAACCCAAGATAATATTAGGATTTGACCACACAGGCCAGGAGCTCTTGACTTCTCAGCACACAGAGTATACGCACCGACTCGGGAGATGCTTCATGAGGAAGTGGTAGCCTTCGGTATAATCGTAAGACGTCGTTACATTGATGGTCTAAACGAAGGATGAGCGAAGCACAAGATGATGAAGTAGGCACAAACGGAATGATGATCGGTACTATGATTGGTAGGCGATGGGGATGTATGCCCGGACGACTCGTAGGAGTGAGAACGAGTCTCTCTCGATGGCGTTCGCATAATACCCAGGTTAATAAGACTGTGCGAATAGTGTGGTGCGAGAGGGTGAGAAGGAGCCGATAAATGCGGTTGTGGTTGGGCGTAGGGATGTGGATACTGCATCGCTGGTGAGGAAGTTCGTGGACCAAGTTGGGATGAGGAATAACTTGACAGGAAAGTTGGTGAGGGTTGAGATAGGCCATCCGTGTGAGGGATTGAAAGCTGAGGACGATCGCCGTATGGGGAACCGAAATTGCTAGGTGGTCCTTGCATGTATTGTGGTTGTGCGTGTAATGGCTCAGGAGACCAGGGAGAATTTGAGAGAGGCTGGGGAGGCTGTTGGTGGGAGGGGGAAGGCGCTGTTCCAGAATCTGAAGGACTTGGATTACCCAAGATTGCAGAGAGTATGGAATACTCTAAGTTGGCCGCTTCGGAGCCGAAGGTGAAGTTAGGATCGAATGCATTGAAGAGGGGATCATGTTGCGGATATATGGGCTCGGCTGGGTGGGGAGTCAACATCACACGACTGGATGACACAGGAACGTATTACATGATGGTTGGAGGACAGGTGTGGGCTCTGTAGTCCTTTCAGGAACTCTGCCTTTCTTGAGTTGCTCTGTCATTCGCACGTGATTCTAAATTAAGGATGTGGCGGAGATACAGCAAAGGACGCACCGAGCTCATCGTCGTCGAGGAGATACTTGGCTTTCTTGCGATGACCCTCTGTACAAGTGCTTGCTATTCCGCGCTTGACGCAACGCTGACACGGTCGAGCTGGGCATACGAATTACACCATGTGCGCGATTAGCGGAGAAAAAGGTGACCCACCATCATCACATGTCAAATGAGCTTTTTGGCAGTGGGCGCAAGCACGATTGGCTTTCTTTTTCTTTGGTCCGTCTCTGCTTTTGCGCGGTCCTTCCTGGTCGTCATCGCGTCTACGCTTCCTGACAGCGACTTTGTCTTTTTGAGTGCGGTAATGAGAGGGGCCTGCCTGAGGTTCTGGAGTGAGCATCTGGGCAGGATTCACGTATGCTCCAGATGGTGGACGAGCTGTGGTGTTCACAGGAGATGGATTATTGACCAAAGCGGACATGTCTGAGGAAGTTGAATCGGACATGGTGAATGTCATGAAGACATATAAAAGAAAGAGAATCAGCAGGAGATTGTATAGAGAATGAATATTGTAAAGTCGAGAGAGTAATTAGAACGTCAAAAAACAAGGGAAACCTTGACGTCGGCCGCAAACCGATGAGGCGACTTTGATTTACATCATTTTAACAACTGTCACAGCAATATTTTTTACATCTTTATTACATAATTAAATCATATTTTTACAATGTCACGGTCCGTCACCGGCCTTTCCTCGGCACAGAGTCCGGCACTTAACGACTGTTGGTACGGTCCGACAACTTCATTTCCTTTGAGGCAAAAATTCTATAGGTTCCACGTACTTGCGACCGACCAAAAGGTGAGCACAATCTGCACAATCTATGTCACCCCATCTACCCTTCTTAACCGAGCTTGTGGTCCGCTAAATTTAGGCTGTACAATACCGGTGCACCGCTAGTGTATAGTGGCGTCGACCGACAAAGTCCAATAGTTTCTCACATGCTAGCTCAGAGTACCAGCGTGAGACTCCTCTTTACTAGTCTAGTTTCTTCTCTCGGTCGTGAAACCGCTACTCGCGAGCTCAAATGGATGAAAAAAGCCCTAATCGTATCTGGCTCTCCCGTCACTCTTCCCGTGATGATGCAGCGCAGGTTGAGGGGAGAACCACTCCAATATATCTTAGGTATGCACACTACTTCACTAGCTCCATTCCCGTCCTTCATGCGGATCGATCTATAGGCACTACGCCTTTCGGTCCTCTCGACCTTTTAACAAGACCTCCAACTCTCATACCTCGTCCTGAAACAGAGGACTGGACTCTCCGTCTGGCAGACATGTTAACGCCGACGTCCGCCCGCCCCTTATCAGTCCTCGATCTCTGCACTGGGTCTGGGTGCATACCTCTTTTGTTATGTCACCTCTGGCCGCCAGGCAGCACTCGTGCCTATGGTGTAGACATATCCCAAGACGCGATTCGCTTAGCTATAGATAACGCCGCGCGCTGCAATATTCCGTCATCCGAGCCCCTGTCCTTGATCCAAAGCAGCCAAAACGTATTCTTTCCACTACTTGGTGATATCCGTGATCCCAATCTTTTCAAGCGCGTTCTCCCGCCGTTCGATGTAATTACGGCGAATCCCCCTTATATCCCCAAGCGAGAGTACGACAAGCTACCCGTATCTGTCAAGAATTACGAAGATCCTGTAGCGCTGTTAGGCGACCTACCGGGCGACGAGCCGCGAGATGGCCTGGCCTTCTATCGGCTTATTGCTCAGATCCTCCGACAAAAAGAGATGTTACGTGACGGTGCTATTGTGGCGTTGGAAGTGGGTCAAGCTCAAGCGAATGCGGTCGAAGGCATACTCAAGTCAGCTGGTCTGCAAAATACACAAGTATGGAAAGATCCATGGGATGTCGAACGTGTCGTACTTGCACGCGCCTGAGGAATCAAGATACATACTAATCCACGTATCATAATCGTCGCAAGCAATTGACATAATACTAGTAATCAATAGTGACCGAGTGTTATCCATTGACGCATGGCGTCCAAGAGTGTCCAAGATGCGAAGTTTCTTGTCACTTTCCCCGGCGGTACCATCGTGGAGCGATGAATCTTAGTTTCTCCCTCCGGATATTCTACACGTGGCATCTTTTCACACTCAATGCAAAAGCCTAACTCAGCCTTTCCACGACCGGCAGCCGAGTCCCAAGAAGCCATGACATTGATTGTACCCCTCACTTTTGCGTGTCAAATCGATAGAACAAGCTAGACACGATCCTTTGTTCATGGCAACGAAGAAGGCCTCTCTCATGACTCCCAGGATATCTATGATTCTAATGAATGATGTGATGTTACAAATGCGCTAATATATATGTCTGCGGTGAGTGCGTCAGCAATCATCTAATATATCTATAATGTGTTTATCGACCACGCGCAAATCCCTCGCAGGTAGATCTTCGCCATTCTCAAATATGACCGTATTCCCAAGACTCCAACAAGCAGCACATTTGTGTCTGAAGCATGGCGAGCGTGATCTCCCAGGAGATAGGGAATCCTTGCTGCCGGAGATAACGGAGACCATCCCACACCCAGTTCTGGCAATTCCACCTTTGTTCGTTTCGCATGACGGGGGTATTTGCAAGAAGGGCTTCGAACTGCGCAAGCTGATGCACGGACAGTCTGCCAACGGTGAAGCTTCCGCGCCAAGCATCGGGATCTTGGTGTGGCTGGTTGCGCTGGAAGTGTAAGGTGTAGTTGTCCGTGTTCCCGATGATTTGATATGTGTGCCCAATACCAGGACCGGTGGGGATATGGATTGCCCAGTGTAGAGGGTATGGACGTCCTGGCGCTTTTTGGCCTCGCCAAAACTGGACAACTTCGACATTGTAGTAGGCAGGTGCGGTAGGCATATTGAATAATGGCTATGGCACTTGGTAAGTGGCAGCTATCGCTGGGATTGTAGTTGGCGTACTCACGGAGAGGACAGAAGAAGGCAGACAAGATATGAAGGACGGGTGAGACTGATGCTTATGATCATCGGCGCCCGTTTTATATGAAAGTCCTGGTGGATGATCATGATGTGTTTCACGACAAGATCTTCGTTGAAGTGGACGACTGTAAACGCCACACGACATATCCACTTTACTTGAACACTGTGAGTATGTTACGCACTGTGGTTAGACCACCGATTTTCCCTTTCCGATTGTGACGAGCCACATTCAATAAAGTGGATGCTTTGGCGTCCACTAACTTAAACTCGGCCGGCACTCATTGTTCGCGCTGATTTGCATCAAAGATTGATCTGAACCATACATAACATAGCAAGCCTTCAGAGATTACAAGTTTCATGTACATCATTCTCCTTATACGTACAAGCGTCTAAATAGGCCTCACACGCCTAGATCGTTCAATGCAAGTTCAATGAATCAACCAGCCTGTATAAGTGATATGTACTATCACGTCCGGACGGTCGACTGTTCCATGAGATACCAAGTACATCGTGGCTCTCCGTTGCAGCGTATTTCAAGTACGTCGCAGCGACGCGAAATGCCTCAGCGATAGTGCGGAGAGCCACCTCTTAACGGATTAAGGTGGAGTGGCTCGAGTGGCTCGAGTGGCGGGGGTGGCTTATCACTGGCAGCACCTGCCATCCAACGCCGCTCCCTTGCTACCAGTGATCCGGCCAGCGCTAGCACGGACTATGAACCGATGGACATCCAATCACTACTGAACGGACTGGCACGCCCATACCGGAACTCCTGGGCCACTGACAGTGCGCGAAGCCTAACTTGAACAGCAGATGTGCTAAAAGGCAGGAAGGTCGGTTCATCTTTCGCTTGCGTCTGCATATACGTTTAAATAAATTCAGGAATAACAACTTAAGATAAGATAGCTATATGTACGCATTTGCGCGGCGGCATCCGGAAGCGGCCTCTTTCTGAGAACTGGGGGAAGACCAGTTAGAATCTTTCCTATTTCCCCCACCACTACGCAGAGCGATGGCATACGAGTGCATCCCGCTAGAAGCATTCAAAGAAAAATTCGAATCCAATATAGGTTTGTATTACACTTAGTATCTCTTCTATCGCTCACGCGACCCCTTCAGAGCTCTCCAGTGTTGCACTGGGAGGAGAAGTAGTCAAAGTCTCAGACGAGTTCTTTGCTGAGGCATTTCACTTGCTCAAAGTCGAGGTCAGTGCTGCTACTGTGACCTCGCGAAGAGCTTTCTGAGTCCCCCTCAACAGCCGGCTCCTAGTCTCAAAGGGCAGTTTGGTCCTAATGGCGCGCTATACAGCGGCTGGGAGACACGGAGACATAACCCTTCCTACGATTGGTATGTCGATGAGGGACGGCCCGTATAATATGTCCCAACATGTTCACTGTGCAGGTGTATCATAAAACTCGGAACATTGGGCACCATTGCTGGGTTCGACATCGATACAACCCACTTCAACGGTTTGTTCCTATCTTTACATAGATAACAGTCACCGATAAGCTCGAATAGGTAACGAGGCCCCTGAAGTCTCCGTGGATGCTATCTTTGACACGTCATTGGACGTAAACGACTTGGGTAATGCTACGGTTAGTATCTTTATCTCCTGCGCCGCTAGTCTTCAATTGATATGGGGCGCCACGCCACAGTGGGCAGAAATTCTACCTCGTGTCCCTCTCGGGCCGTCTCAACGGCATCTTTTCAAGATACCAGAAACTGAACGAGTTAATTTTGTGAGATTGAACATGTATCCGGATGGCGGTATTGTATGGTTCATGTCCAGTTGCTGCTCGAGTGTGGAACTCACGTGTTATAGGCGCGTTTCCGCGTCTACGGAAATGTAGCAGCTGTGCAGCCTGACAGCCCTGAAGAAGTATTCGACCTTGCACATGTCTTTGCTGGAGGTCGCGTGACATTTATATCTGATCAGCATTTCGGTGTTGGCGGGAACTTGATCTTACCTGGACGAGGTGGGTGTCTTGCTCTTCTCGGGAAGTTCATTTCGATACTATATATGCGCAGGTAAGGATATGGGCGATGGTTGGGAGACTAAGCGGAGTCGCCACAAGGGTCACAAGGACTGGGTGGTCATCAAATTGCAAGTTACGGAAAATCTCTCCGTTGAAATAGAGCTTATACGTGACTCTTTAGGGGCGCAGCAGGTTATCTAAGAGCAGTCGAAATTGACACGGCACATTTTAAAGGCAACTTCCCAGAGAGCTGCGAATTGCACGCTCTGTACAGCGAAGACGAGATACCTGATAGCGATGCTGCCGATTGGACACGAATATTATCGCCGGTCAAGCTTGGTCCACATCGAAGGCATTTCTTTGCACTGGAAGCAGATGCTTCTAGAGTATATACGCACGTAAAACTCACCATATATCCTGATGGTGGAATCAAGCGCATACGAGTCCACGGCACGAAGGGACCTTGTTCCACTCCAGTAGACATTATTAAACTCAGCGAAATAGCAGGGGACGACGCCACGACGCCACTTCATTCAGCGCCTGCAACACCGAAACACTGCAAAACCATACCCGTTCTTCCTCTTACACCAGAAGCCTTCTCGGCTTTTGGACAAGTCATTCAAGCATATGGCGACCATACCGCAGCTCCTCCAGGAACTAAGATCACGCCTGCGAACCAGGGATCTGCGAGCAAATTCCATAAG
>PVYE01002934.1:0-26041 GCA_002995055.1 Rhizopogon rudus | reverse complement strand
TCAAGTGTCCAGATTGGTGATTTACGGCGTGTCGAGTGGCTATTCGTAAATGCAAAGTACGGAAAAGTCAGGGAGTAGATGCTTTATATTTTGAAACAAATGAGGATCAGAGGACATTTCTTATCTGCGAGGAACTCGTCAGAAAGACAGTGCGTCTCAACTTGAGCCGGCGCGTGCATAACACATTTCATACCTTTGCATATTCAAGTTCACTATGCAAACAAGAGGACAAGTAAGCTGAAAAGTGTCCAGATTGGTGATTTACGGCGTGTCGAGTGGCTATTCGTAAATGCAAACTACGGAAAAGTCAGGGAATAGATACTATAACAATCAAACTGATTCTTCCATTGGAAACTATTTTGTACATGTGAAACGCCAGTAACAGAACAGAGCTATTCAGCATCCGGGATGATGGGCTGCGCCGTCGGCTGCTTCTCCATATATGCAGCGCTTGCCAATAGAAAGTTGTATGCCGTGCCGTCGCCCTGAATTGGATATATCACTATCTGACAAATGAGATTGCACTGATAACTCACGATCATGGTGTAGGGGAAGCCAGGGTTGAAGGGAACAATGCTTTCTAAATATCGCATCTGCTCAGCCGTTAGCGAGATTGCCAGGGACTCGAGGTTGGCCTCCAGATGCTCCACTTTCCGCCCACCGATAAGGGGGAAGACGTAGGGGACCTTTTGCATAAGGTATGCAATGGCAACCGCTGTGATATGTTTTGCGCCAACATCTTTGGCGACTTTCTCCAGCGCTGCGCTCATGGCCTTCTCTACCTCGGTGCGTTCCCAGTTCGAACCCAAGAGCATACGGCCTTTCTCTCCTGTCTCCCGACGGCGTTGCTCTTCCTCATCGGTTCGAAGCTTTCCACCGGCGAGAACGTTCCAAGGTGCAAGCGCAAGACCTGTGCGAAAGAATATGAGTCAAGGCGGAGAGTGAAGAACACACGTGATCTACCTTCAGAACGAGCCATTGGTATAATGTCGCGTTCGAAGGAGCGGTCCATGACATTCCAAGCACCCTGGTAGATCACAAATGGAGATTTCCCATGGTCGCGAGCATACTGGTTTGCTTTGGCCACCACCCAAGCGGGAGTGTCCGAGGCGCCCTACCAGCGATCACATATTAACGAATGTCGGGGTTAGCATAAAACGAGGACGCTCACGAGATACAGCACTTTCCCTTGTTGCACGAGCACATGCAGACCGTTCATGACCTCCTCGACAGAGGTGTCCCAGTCCCACCAATGCATGTACAGAATGTCGATGTAGGAAGTTCTCAGCTTCTTCAAGCTGTCATCTACGCTGAGGAGCATTGACTTCAGGTTGTTGCCGCTATATGTCACGTGGCGCACGGCGTCGTTGCCGCGCTGGTAATCGGTCGTGTACTTGAAGACATATGTATTAGCATCAAATCTACCTTCATCGTGTTCCAACACTACCTTTGTAGCAATCACAAGTTGGTCACGGATGCCCCGTTGCTCTGCCCACTCTCCGATGAACTCCTCCGAGCTCTGGTCTTGGCTTAGAGGGTGGGAGAGTTGACTCGGAGCACGATGAGGAGGAAATGAATGTGACACGCACTAGTTATTGGCAGTATCTATGAAATTTCCTCCGGCGTCGTAGAATGCGTCAAGGAGCTTGAACGAAGATGTTTTGTCCATACTACCCATACCGAACTGGTCCCACTTGTCACCGATGCTCATGGCACCGAGCTGCAAGGGCGAGACATGGACGCCGGCATTAGGGGACAAGACGCGATATCGCGCTAGCCTTGATGATGGCTTTGGTAAAGGGGCCCAGAAACTCTTCAAATTCGAGGACATGGTTTACGGAATTGACAATGGGTGAGAGAATGATTGAACGCTGGCAGATTTATATGTCAACTTGAATGAATGATCATATGCTTTGCAAGCTGGCATCTTGTCAGCGTCAGCCAAATGATGATGATGAAGTGTCGGATGATGTGGCAAAACGAGAACTCGTCATGATCCCGGCTCTTTCTAAGCGGCCATTTCGAGGGGGCCTGGCCCTACTAAGTACCTCTGAAGTGATAAAGGCTTCAAGGATGTTAGCTTGATCAAATATGGCGGTGATCGTCATCGTTATAAAATTCAAAATTCAAACTCCAATGGGCTGGCACACATCATCAGGTTACTTACGAAAGTCCTTCTTGCCAGCTGTCCTATGTACATTAGTTTGGTCCCCAAACCCTCACCTTCGAAACGCCGCTGGGAATGCTTTGGCGCCTTGGCAGTCAAGTTCACCGTACGTGGCATGGTGGCACTTCAAGTTCAAAGCCTATGCGGGGCCGGACCCCGGTCCAGATAACGTCGAAGAATACTGGTTAAACCTCGTCACTCGTTCACGTCAGTATCATGGCGGAAGATGGAATGTGATTATGGTCGTACCTCAACTCGGAGAAAGTGGGTCGACATTATGGCGCTTGCAACAAGCAAGCTTTTTTTCAGCAGACCCCCGCCATCATGGAGCAGCGGGATGACGACGATGAGTTTTCCTTGATTGTCTAGAAGCGCTTTTACGATCTACTTTTTCCATCCAAGCCCCGCACATGCGACCTACGCTCCATTTACCTCGCCATTTACCTCTGCATTCGGGCCCTTATCCGAGTCATTCACTGTACATGCCTTACGATACAAACACTTGCATTTGGTATTGCAATGCCATGATAATATTGTTTCAAACTTCTAACAATTGTATGTTTGCTTTCAGAACACTACCAGGGACTTCTCTACATCCCATCCCATGTTCTGCAGGCCAGGCTTGACGGTATGTGATATCATCGCATCAGGCCCGCACACTAGAATAAGCCCATGATCAGATGGTCGAGGCATGTGCTCCGCCAGTAACACGTCATTGAGTCGCCCAACGCTGTACGGCCATACTCCAGGGACAACGCTAAGAGTGTAGTGCAGCTTGAAACGCTCCCTACCGTGCGTCGCGAAGAGCGTGTCAAGCTCTTCTCTGCAAAGGATATCCTCCTCTGTCTTGTTCGCACTAATCAACCACACCCGGGTTTCAGTTTCGGTGTTCTGGAGAATACTGCGCAGCACCTGGAGGATGGGCGTGATCCCTGTACGGTTTTATTTAGTATTGTACGTTGAAGTCATATTCGAAGTCGTACCGCTTCCGCCGCAGATCATGCCGACTTCCTTCACTGTCATCCTTATCTCCTTCCACAATGCAGTGCTCGGTCCTTCCCAGATAAAAGACCCTAACGGCCCTTTGAGTTCTACGCTATCCCCGAGACGTAGTTGATGAAAGCCGGTGGTCATTTTTCCTCCAGTAGGGGTCAATGCGGAAGGAAGATATAATCTAATGGATAAGTCAGTCAAGCTTCGAAGAGATGTCTCGGTGGAGAATATGCACTTGATGAGAAAGTCGATGAAGCCTACCGCGCCTTGTTGCGACACCGGAGTATATGCTCTCTGTACCATTTCCCCAGTATCCTGCCGGCGTAGGCGCACGAAAACATGCTGTCCGACCGGCAGACCTAGCGGTTGGTCTGCCTCTGGCAAGGCGAACCGATACAGGTAAGAATCATGGTTGATCTGCTTGATGTCACACAACCTGACACACTTCCACCTGCTGCGCTCCAAAAAGGAGCCATCCGAATGTGTTATTATGGGCTTTTCTTGGGTTATGCTTGGTACGAGGGTGCCAATATGGTACTGCGGAAGGTGCTTAGCCGTCATTCTGCATCCAAGTCATAGGACTCACTTCAGCCAATTTGATTTTGCCTTCGGCAGAATGTATAGCAAAGAAGTCTTCAGAGGCATCTTCGCCTGCCATAAGCAATATTGAGTCGCCGCCCCCTGGGTGATCCTTTAGGAAGGGAGTTCCATCGTAAACCTCTCCGTTGACAACGAACCACGGTTGCTGGCGATTTTGCGCTTTGAGCTCTTCCATGGTAATTTTCCGATTTACGCCAGGTTTGGTCAAGCAGACATCATCTGATTGAGGCTTTGGAGCACGAGGTCTGAGATCTTTTCCATTTTCGCCGAATACAGGCTTCATGATGTCTTCGCCAGCCACTTTCATGCGCTGGTAGGGCATGATCAGCCTTGGTTTGCTGGATCAAAAATTAAGTATCACCTCCATCCATCCTCCAGGTGCTGTCCCAGCGAGTGTCGGATGCTCAAATTGCAGGACGATTTTACCGTCGTCATTGACGGTTTTGTGAATGGCAACGCGGAACCACCTGCCAGCAGCTCGCAACGGAGTCCAGAATGCTGTTCTTTGTCAAGACGCACCAGTTGTTCATCATGCCAAGTGCATGCCAATACCTGTTGACAGTCGATGTGAGTAGACCTCCAAGCGCTACGGAGCTGTGTTACATGTCTCTTTGTTGGAACCCAAGGCTCTCGTCCATAGCTCTAACCATCAATGCATCACAGCTCGCTAGGATGTCGTGTGAAACATCGAATGTCCAGAAGCACCAGCAGCTGTATGTCATCTGAGCATTTTCCTTTACTGTAGTTATACATTCACTACTCACAAGGAAGTGTCACGCTCCGTCAAATCAAGAGACCCATATACTGGGTCTTGGTGACAGGCTTCTCTGAATAGGTCCTCCGGGTATTTGCTTTTCGGCACACGAGTTTAGGAGGGTGTTGGTTCTGAAGCGTGTAGACGTACATGTTTGCCAATGTCCACGTTTCTCCCTGGTCGAGTGAAACCTCGACTCGGGTCACCCTACGGCCTCCACCTGCATATGCATATCCTCGAATAGGATATGATGCAATGACATCTGAGGTCTTATCGATATAAAGCTTCTCATTATGATCCGGTCTCGCAATCGCACTATTGACATTAAGATCACTGAAAAGTCTTACTCAGCCCAAGGTACATGAAAGAGAGGATCAGACCAACGTGATGATATATCTGAAATGTCGCCCATTTGGTAAGTGACGTTTGGAACAGCAGAACATCGGACTAACCTCGGGTCATACCACCAATGCTTCTCAGCGCGGGCCTGGTCAGGCATAACCTGTGTTGGCAGCATTTTGTTATCCTATGTCGTCGAGCCAACGTCAGTGGGGTCTATTCTCAGTAAGTAATATCGTCCACTCATACCCAGAAGTGCAGCTACGTGAACGAGGGCGTCATTTTGCTGCTGAATCGAGTGCACAAGAACTGGCTTACGTAGTGCTGGCTTTCACGATTGCTTATTTCGATATGTCTCAGCCACTGCAAGGTGCGTCAACGTTTACGGGTTTATGAACATCAGAAACCACCTTACCTTGACAGACCGTCCACCAATTTGACCCGGTACAATGACACGCACGGGGAAACCGTGGTCTGGCTCCAATGGTAGACCGTTCATTGCCCAAGCTACAGTATTAAGCATAAGGTGAGGAGGAAGTATAAAGCTGCAAGTCATTTCAAGTTGACTGACCAATAAGCATGCCCCTGTCTTTATTGGCAGCCCATGACAGCCGCTGTGATGTTCCGTAGGGCCCATTCGGAAGGTTGTCTCCCCCTTCAAAGACAACGTATTTAGCTTGTCTACGAATGGGTTTCACGTAATCCAATATATCGGCTAGATAGACGCCGGTCCAAAGGGCAGTTGACACTAGATATTGATGACGGTGAGGAGATTGTTCTCAGTCACCATGAGCCGAAATTATAAATCTTACCTCCTGCTGCTCCCCAGTTGAAGCCCAAGGTCTTCTGAACGACATTCTGTTCTTTCCTCCTGTTGCCGGCACAGACAAGAGTCACAGGAAGAGTAACAACAGGGAACCTTTCTTGAAGCTCTTGCAGAGTAAACGTAACCTCTTGCTCCACCAGACCGTGCACGCGGATGGTCCACTTAGCGGCCATCTCGTGGTTGACCTGTGGCACTGCACCATGATTCCGCACAAAGTGCAAGTGAGCTGGAGTCAAAAATCCCTGTGAAGACTCAGTGAGTGCATGTCACCGGTAACAAAAGATACCTACAGCCTCGAATAGAACGCCGAGCCGAGCTTCGGAGTTAAAGGGGTGCTTTCCCGTTAATCGCACGAGTTCGGGATTCTGAGTGAGGATGATGGAGATCTCGTCAACAATCACGGTGGTTATGATGAAATCGCCTTCCGTACACGATTGACCCAGCTATCTGGTGTCCCGAGGTCCTGGAGCGAATATCAGTTCAACAGTGCAGGGAAGTTAAGCTCAAGGGCGACCTGCTCAGCTACTTCTGTTGGGGTAACGTTGTTTGGCAGCTGCGGAAGGCATCGAGGAAGTTGGGGACCATTCCTTTCAGGCTGGTCTAGAGACGCAGGAAAGAATGGCACAGGGAGGATATCCTGAGCTTTATGGTACATGGAATCTGGGGTGCCTCCCAAGGACGGAGAAGCAGTAAAGGGTGTGGGAGGGGTAGTAGCTACAGAATCGAATTCGCTTAATGAGCTGTTGGTATCGAGTGACGAACTTGAAGTTCTCAAGATTTGTTCTACCGGACGGTTGGGGATCATTGTTCGCACTGCACGGAGAGTAGTAGTAAATGGGGAAACGTCTGAGATATACACGTAGTAGCCATTGCCCTGTCACTTTAATGATATTATTATAATAACATCTAGTTGTCTCGTGGTAGACATGGACGTCCGCCTGTTCAAAACTTACGGAAGGCTGGAGTCAGGACCACGGCCCCGAAGAGGTGCACGGGGTCCTTGATGTCCCTGTCAATCTCATAGACCGGAGAACCATCCTTATCGCACAGCACTCGAATCGTGGCGTTCCCTGAGCCCTCAGCTTCGGTAGTCGAGAACCTTCATAAGACATCACGCAATTGACGAGAATAATGGCGACATCCAGATTTCTACCCCTCCGTTGACTGTTCCGGTCCTCCGGAGGACCATCCTAGGTAATAATAGTTGCTCGTTCTAGCCTGCTCCAGCCTGTTTCTAGTACGTTGAAACTGTTCACAGCTAATTTCATAAATGCGCGGAATCGCAAAGATCGCTATTGGTATTACCATTCAAGAGAATGGAGTCTGACAGTTGCGTGCTAAGAGCATTGGGTTTTTTAGGTGCCAAGACAGTGACACTAGTACTGGCTCATAATTGGACGATACGAGAAGACGACAAGTTAACCTATGTACAATGTTTACGCGATGACGCTGTCAGTTAAACTCAGAAGAAGCATACTAGGATGGTAGGAGACTATAGACACATTCATACACAAACTACACCGGCCGATCTTGCCTCATAATGTGCATCAAAATTGAGGTACACGGATCAGAGACAGTAAGAGGTTTACGCCCTGAGTGATGCGCCTTAGTACTCATAGATAAGGTGAAAAAAGCTTTTTTACTTACAATTGCCATGGCACCGGAGATCCAAAATGCCTTGCCGGCAGGAGATGGTTGAAACCGGAAGACAATCGCAAACAATATCCCTCCAAGATTGCCCATGCCACCTACAATTCCGCTCTAGACATGTATGAGTATTTCTAATCGCCACACCAAACAGAGATACTAACCATAAATCCGTTGGAGTCTTGCGACAAAATTGAGTCAGTCTTCATAAGAACTGACACTGATACGTTCGAGTACTCACTGGGATTGCAATGTGGGACAAGGGAGAAGTTGACGCCATTAGCAACCTCGTTGAAGATGGCGACAATTACGAAAAGGACAATGATAACCGCCACTAGTGTCGTTGCCGTCAGATCAGCGATTAATTGAAGGTTCAAAGCTCACAGGATGGATCAGAATGGTTGTCGATATAAAGGCCAAGACCAAGAGACAGAAGGCCCTGAGCAACTCCACAGGCGATTGTAAGGTATTTCTTCCCAGGTACCTGCAGGAGGTTCTTCAGACCAAACTACAAGTGTAATATTAATGCTACTTACACCGTATCGGATGTATATGAGGTCTCCGAAATATCCGCCTGCGACGGGGTATATATCATCACAAGACACCTTAGCTCGATGTGGAGTGACTAACCTAGCGGCCGTGAAAACACATTGAGGAGACCGTAAATGCCCGCAATCTGATGAACTTTGTCAGTAAATAAGTCACAGTGATACCACAGGAGACTCACATAACCGGCTTTGGTCTGCCCGAAAGTGGGAGACTTGAGTAACGTATATAGGACATTAGCCAGGTTAGCATCAATAGCAAGCTCATAGCCGAAAGTTGTCGCGTAAGCCAACGCGGGCAGCCAAGTCAGCGGGTTTGCCACGATCTGGTATGCAAGCTCTGGGGTCAGTGGCTTGTTGACAGCAGTGTCCAACTCAGACACTATATCTATGGATGATAACGGTTAAAGAACAAGCAAATTCAAGGAGAAAGATAAGCACTAACTCTTCTCGGTTACAGCAGTGACGGTGGTCTGCACATCATTTTTACCCCCTTTCTCGATATCGCCTCCAGGCTTGGTGTTTGAATCTTTGTCATCGAAGGTGGTCGTTTGATCGTCTGAAGCGGGGGGTACAGCCGCGATAGCCTTCTGGCGATCACTCCATTTGCCTGCAGGGTGGTCGGTGCCAAAAGCCAGAGTGGCAGCAGCAACAGAAAGGAGAATCGGTACAGGCACGATCGCAAAAGCTGCGCGCCAGGCGATGTGTGGAGTCAAACCATCAGCGAGTAACTGATTGAATAGAGCGATCATGATAATAAAGGTGAAGCCGCCGCCTGCGTTACCCCAGCCTCCGCCTAAGGCGTTCGCTGTGAATTCAACTGCATCAGAATATTCAAAACATAAGGTTTTAAAAATGAGTTTCACCTGTGCCAACGACATTTTTATCAAAGAAGGCGGTATTCCAGGCTTGACAAGAGACAAATGTACCACCGAGAATCCCAATGAAGAAACGAATGATATATAGACCATTCACCGTTGAGACGGTTCCAGCAAGGCCAGAAGGGATCGCCCCAATGATGAGAAGATAAGCCATCACTTTGCGAGGCCCATAGCCTGTGATATGAACTTAATCAAATACATGAGGGAAAAGTCTCGAGGGTGCACTCACGATCGACGAGCGGACCTGATATAAGTCGCACAATAAGGGTGGCGCACAACGAAACAATATTAGAATTTCCTGAACAGGGTTAAAAGTCTAATTGACGCTGCGTGCGCTCGGAGTGTTCAAACGTACCAACTTCCGCTGATGTTAACTTCAAGTCGGTCTTGATAACATCCGGAATGAGAGGGGCGAATGCAAACCAAGATAAACTGTTTCAAAACGCATTCAACCAACGTGCACAAAATATAAGTGGTACAAATTTACAATGCAACAAAAAAACCAAGCCACGATCTGCATGGCTACGAGTAAGATGTGACTCTGGAGAGATTGTCTGGAAACGTACAGATGGAAATTGCGGGAGTACTGATTGCCCAATGAGAAAATAGGAATGGTGGAACATTTTTTGTTGGTAGGGTTGATCACTGGGTGACGCAGACCATACCAAGTACTGGCAGTGCCAGAGTGAAGTGTCGCAGAAAGCATGATTGCAGTGGGACTGTTACTGAAGACAGTAGCACAAATTGCAAGCCTTTTTGAACTGTTGAAGGATTCCGACTGTGTTACAGCCTCTAAGACTTTTCGCTGGGCCTTAGGCCTTAGGCCCGAGTACTCCCAGTAGTAACATGTCCGAGTCTGAATAAAATGTAATTACGGCAAATGCCAGAGATAAGGAAGAATGGTGGCGGCGGTGCCGCCGTGGAAACCAGGCAGCAGCAGCAGACGTCAAAAGATAAGACCAGATATTGTTACCCAACTGTAAGTTAGCCGTGTGGAGCACCTTTGTGGTGTAGCGCGGATCCCTGTCTGTACGACATTGTCACTACCAGTTACCGCTTTCATCACCTATATCGGTGTTAATAGCCCTCTGGTATGTTAGAGGACGCTATTATAGAAATTTATGGTGGCAGGGGGTCGAAACGTTTACGTTCAGGCACCAAACGCTTTTCGGCCCTCAGCGGCGCATTTGATTTTTAATTTAAGTCGGACATGCTTCTTCGTGCGCCACCTCCTTGGTGTTGGTGGAGAGGCATGTCAAGCAACTCCCTGCATCAAACGTTCGAGATCAAACGACCCTACTTCCGATCCAATGGCCTGGATTCTGGCGTGATCATGATGTTATTATCCAAGTCTTGCTACAGAGGCCGTGCCGAGCCTAGTACAAGCCAACTGTCTTAAATCTTGGCGAACTTTTACTGACCTGAACCGATATCAGATCCCAAGTTCAACTAGTACTCACATCTACTCTTAGCACTGTTGTCGACAGTTACTGCAAATATACTGGCCCAGGACTCGGATGGCCTCCCCAATAACGCGAGTCATGAATCAGGACGTACCAAAGACGATTTTCGTCGTCGGTTTAGGGATGGTGGGGATAGGTGAGTTGAGACGAGACGAGAGATGTAAAATGAGTCTGACCCAACTTGGCCGTCGCCCTTACACTTTTCATGTAAAGCATTTATAGAGAAGATGCTCAACTTGGATGAAGCTAAGCGGTATCGCCTGGTGACCTGTGGTGAAGGCAAGTAAATTTACCTTGAACCGCGACACTTGTTTTGAGATATCAGGATTTCACTGACCTATTCCTCGTTAGAGACACATCTGGCGTACAATCGTGTTGCCCTCACGGAGTATTTTCAACACCGCTCTGTTGAAAAACTCTATTTGAACCAAGGTGATCCATTTGATTGAATATTCATGACTTTGCTTACCGTTGACTCTTTTCAATTGTCTACTTCCAACAGTTGAGTGGTACGCTCAACAAGATCCTGAGCGATTTCTTTTCCATACCGGAGAACAGGCTACCTGCCTAGATACTGCCGCCCATTCTGTCACAACCAGCAAAGGTCGCAGCATAAGTTATGATTACTGCATCATTGCTACCGGCTCCAAAAGCACTCTCCCACCATATATTTCTCCCGAGAAAGCTGAGCGAGCTCGAGGTGTATTTGTTTATCGAAACATCTCCGATCTTGACAAAATATTATCGTATTCGGAGCAGGAACACGTGAAAGGCGGTTGTGTGCGTCTTACCCACTTGAAACGTGTCTGTGCGTTGAACACTCAGTATTTTTCACACTTAGGCTGTTGTCGTGGGAGGTGGTCTCCTCGGACTGGAAGCCGCAAAAGCGGTCTTTGACCTGTAGGTGTCCCCTGTTGATATAATGCTGACTATCTGCTCACTGAAATTCATGATAAAGTGAGGCAATTTCAGAAGTCGTAATTATCAACCGTCAAGCCTTCCCGCTGTCGCGTCAACTAGACGATGAAGGTGGTGAAATTGTCCTTCGTCGCATTGAAGCCATGGGTGTGCGGGTCCTCACTAGGACCTCTGTCAAGGATATCACAGTCGCTTCAGATGGTGTCTTAACTGGTCTTATCCTGTCAGATGACCAACACCTTAAGGCAGAAATGGTCATCTACGCTATTGGTATCACTCCTCGAGACGATTTGGCCCGCCAGGCGGGCCTGAAGTGCTTTGAGAAGGGAGGTATAATTGTCAATGACTCGCTGCAGACCAGCGCTCAAGATGTCTATGCTATCGGAGAGTGCGCAAGCTGGAAGGGCAACACTTATGGTCTCATTGCACCCGGGGGTAAGAGTGTGCTGCGTTTACCTATCGATGGTTACTGATGCTGTCATTAGTTGAGATGGCCGACATCCTATCATTTAACTTCACTCAAGTTGAGACTGGCGCTGGCGGATTCAAACCAAGACAGATGGTAGGTAACTTTTTATCTTTCTGTGATCATCTATTCATCGTCATAAATTCGCCAGAACATGCCCGACCTTTCAACGAAGCTGAAACTGATGGGAGTAGATGTAAGTTATTTTACCCTATACCTTCTATTACTTTATATAGTCCATTCTAGGTCGCATCCTTCGGTGACTACTTTGCCGACAAACGCAGTCCGCGGGGTGTCCTCAACAGTAAGGTGGCAGTAATAGAGTCGCCGACTCGAGACAAAGCGGAAAAGGCAATCCACACGACAACTACTGCAGGGGAGTTGAGCCTTTCGGAAACCAATGTAAAGGAAGGCGAAGTTGCAATCAACCCTGTTACTGCGGAGAAGAAACAAGGAAGACGCCAGGCCACAGTTGATGGTCCTATTGAGTGCTTAACCTATCGTGATCCCTTCTCGTATGTCTATAAGAAGTGAGTCAAGAAGACGATGGTCAACCTTCAATCACTCACAGAAGTATAGGTACATCTTTACCGCCGACGGCAAGTATTTGTTGGGTGGCATGATGGTTGGCGATACATCCGACTATGTCAAACTTGTGTCTTTAGTCAAGAAGAAGGTGCACCTTAGAAGCATTGATTCCCTGACAATCCATTGATCCAAAGAGGTAGAAAGCGTTGGAGGAGCCACCGTCCAAGTTCATCGTCGGATCCGGCTCTAAAGGCGAGGATGACGGCGCTGACCTTGATGATGACACGCAGGTTTGCAGCTGCCACGTTAGTATTCTCTTTTTTGTGTGGCAAGTTCATGTATCACATTGATTTGCAGAATGTCACCAAGGGTGCCATTGGCGAGTGCGTGAAAGCGGGTATTAGCACCCTGCCCGAACTCAAGGCTAAAACAAAAGCTGGCACTGGATGCGGTGGATGCTTACCTTTGATCACAAACATATTCAAGGTATCCCAATTGACCTCTTCATCATAAATATCCCCGGTAATATCGGAACTTATAGGCAGATATGAAGAAAGCGGGACACGCCGTGTCCAACAACCTTTGTCCCCACTTTGCTATGACCCGACAAGAGCTCTTCAGCGTCGTGAAGTGGGTCTACAATTTGAATTCCAAAAATTGAAATTGAAATCCCGCTAGGATACGGAAGTTGAAAACATTCCCGGAGATTATGGAGGCTGCCGGTGTGAAGAAAGATTCACTCGGATGCGAGATATGCAAGCCGGTCATTGGTACGGAGTCATGTAGCATTTATCTGAGTACTACTCAGCCTACTCAGGTTCCATCTTGTCGTCGTTGTATAACGAGCTTGTGGTTACACCTGTCCACCACGCTAACCAAGATACCAATGACAAGTACCTCGCCAACGTACAAAGGAATGGTGAGTTCTCGCAACATTTAACCAGGTAGACGCTTACATCAAAGTAAATTAAACCCTCTGTCAGGTACATTCTCTGTCGTTCCTCGAGTTGCTGGAGGAGAAGTAAGTGTAATTCTTTTCTATTATGAGTAGAGGTTCACTTGTGATACGTAGATCACGCCTGAGAAACTCATTGTTCTCGGACAAGTCGCAAAGAAATGTAGGCATCGCTATTGCCTATGTTCCATGCACTCACATTATACTGGTAGACAACTTGTACACCAAGATCACAGGGGGGTAAGCATATCAGATTGTGCAAGCATTATGTGCACATAACTGAGATTTGTGGTGTCAGACAGCGCATTGACCTCTTCGGGGCTCAGAAGCAAGACCTCCCGGACATTTGGGAGGAACTTGTTACTGCAGGATTCGAAAGTGGACATGCTTATGGTACTGTCGAACTGGATTGCTAATTCAGGCTTGTGTCGTGTTGACCACGCATGATTTAGGAAAAGCCCTGCGGACTGTGAAGTCCTGCGTAGGCACCACATGGTGCCGCTACGGAATTGGCGATGCTGTTGGAAGTACGTGCGGCTGTGTATGTCCAGCTCTACTGACTGAGATCCATGACATGTGCAGTGGCAATTCACCTTGAAGAACGGTACAAGGGCATCCGCTCACCTCACAAAATTAAGGGTGGTGTGAGTGGTTGCATTCGAGAGTGTGCCGAAGCACAATCCAAGGACTTCGGTTTGATTGCAACGGACAAAGGGTGGAACGGTACGTACTCGTCATGCATCCTAAACCCTCAGACTTAGATTGGTATCAGTTTTCCTCGCTGGGAATGGTGGGTCGAATCCAAGACATGCAACGCTGTTTGCCAAAGATGTGCCCCCGTCAAACGTTGTCCGCATTCTCGATCGTTTCCTCATGTATTATATCCACACTGCCGACAAGCTTATGCGAACTGCGAGATGGGTAGAGCAGTTTGACGGTGGTATTGAGGTCTGTCTCGTTGAGCCTGTCGCAATATTTTCGGTGCTTATCAGTTTTATCTTATGCAGCGACTCAAGAAGATTCTGCTTGATGATGAGCTTGGGATCTGCTTGAATCTGGAGAAGGAAATGGCTGAGCTTGTCGGTACTTATGCTGATGAATGGAAGGCTGTAGTCGATGATCCTGCAAGGAGACGTCAGTTCCGTCAGTTCGTCAACACAGTCAGTGGATACTCATGTTCTGAACGTGCTTGAGACGGTGCTAATGGTTACGTTATAGGACGAACGTAGTCTACAAACAGAAGTTATCAAGGAACGAGGGCAGGAACGTCCAGCAGACTGGCCGAAACAATCCCTTCCCGCCAAACTTCACGAGTCAGCTATTGCTACACCCAAGTCTGAATGGGAATGGAGAAAGTTGGCCACTGTCCATGATCTAACGCCGAGTAATGATGCCACAACGTGGGTTCCAGCAGACCTTGATCCGCTACTTCATCTGATGACATTTCCATCAGATCTGCCGCCGTCAAGTACGGTGACTCGCAGTTGGCTATATTTCATATTCCTAGACGTGGTTACTTTGCCACGCAACAGGTCCGGTCTATTTTGCTCCTTTTCTGAGCCTATTTTTAGAACATTTTTGCAGATGTGTCCTCACAAGCGGGCTTTCGTACTTGATCATGGCATTGTTGGCGATGACCTGGACGGCAATCTTTATGTCTCGTGTCAGTGCCCTATTTGATGTGCTTTTCTATTAGTCTTCTGAGACATCTGAATTTCTTAGGTCCTCTGCATAAACGGAACTTCCGCCTGACAGACGGTAAATGTCTGAACGACGAGGACTTTTCCATCATTCCGTTCGACGTGAGACAAGAAGGCGATAACCTGCTTGTGCTCCTCCCGGAATCAGACAAGTTGGATGCAGCCATTGGAACAAGTAATTGGATGGTCAAACAAGCTTCAGCTGAGCTTGCTTCACGCGGTGGTGGAGAAGGGATCGAAATCGCTGGTGTCGGTGTCAGTTTAACTGAGAGCGCGGGGTCTGCATGCTCTGGGGCAGGAAGTTCATGTACTGGTGGAAATGCATCGTTGGATTGGTGATTCGAATCTACATTTACATGTTTCCATGTTTTCTTTGTTCATCAAGGAAATCCCACATTCCTTACTTCACTTTATTCATCACTTAATTATGCGAAAAGGGACAGATAAGGTGCCAAGACAGTGACACTAGTACTGGCTCACAGTTGGACGAAACGAGAAGACGACAGGGTGATATTTACCTATGTATGATGTTTACGCGATGGCGCTGCCAGCTAAACTCAAAAGTGTACTATAATGGTAGAAGATGGTAGGACACATTCAACTACACTGACCAATCTTGCCTATGTGAATCAAAAGTGAGGTACACAGATCAGAGACAGTAAGAGGTTTACGCCCTGAGTGACGTGCCTCAGTACTCATTGATGAGGTGGAAAAGCTTTTTTTACTTACAATTGCAATGGCACCGGAGAGCCAAAATGCCTTGCCGACAGGAGATGGTTGAAACCGGAAGAAAATCGCAAACAGTATCCCTCCAAGATTGCCCATGGCACCTACAATTCCGCTCTAGACATGTATGAGTATTTCTAATCGCCACACCAAACATTGAGATGCTAACCATAAATCCGTTAGAGTCTTGCGACAGAATTGAGTCAATCTTCATAAGAACTGACACTGATGCGTCGAGTACTCACTGGGGTTGCAATGTGGGACGAGGGAGAAGTTGATTCCATTAGCAACCTGGTTGAAAATGGCGCAGAAATCTGGAATATGGGGCATGAATTATTCAAGTCGTCTACGGAATCCTATCCGGCTCACTTTGTGGGTGGTAACGCCTTCGACGCAGAAATTCTCGCCGTGGCTCTGCCTGCGTCCATGCACACAACAGGGGCTCCAAGTCCTGACCTCAACAACCTCACTTCGCTGAATCCATTACACGGACGCGTCTCCGTGATTCACGCAACAGCATTCTTCCATCTGTTTAAAGAGGACGAACAGCTGCATATGGCCCGTGCTCTTGCTGGGCTGCTCTCTGCTGAGCCAGGCTCCGTCATTGTCGGAGCACACATCGCCGCCGAAGAGAAAGGACCCATGCGCCAGGAATTTGCAAACGTCGAGGTTGAGATGTTTGCCCAGAGCTCAGAGAGCTGGATTGCCATGTGGGACGGCGAAGTGTTTGAGAAGGAGATGGTCAAGGTGGAGGCAGAATTGAGACGTGACAAATTCGGTGAGCCGGACAAAGAGCAATACTGGTTAGCGTTGTTCTGGTCGGTGACCAGACTGTGAGCATTCTCACTCCCTTACGACTTGGAAACCACGATACTAGCCTGATAAGTATGTAGTTTCGGATGTTCCATCTGGGTAAATTCATATAGGCCGAATTGTTTAGGCAACGGGACATCCGAGTCCGTCACCCGGCAGCTTGCAGTTCACCGTTCCCGGGGGGTATTTCTTTGACCAAAAAAGTACATCGTTACTGTGCGTGCGATGCCTTAGGATAGATTCCGCCGATGCGATGACGAAGATTCGGACGAGCGGACGAATTTGCTTGACTGATATCCTCTAGCCATCCAGTGCTGAGTGCTGAGTCCAGGAGCACCATCCGCAACCTTCAAATTAACAGCGCGGACTGTAGCATGTGCACTTACTTGATACACGACCGCCTCCTCCAACACATGCTGTAACAGGCATGATGTATCATCCCAATGCATTTACAGGCTGAACGGTAGTGATGTGATCATTGTGATGCATCTCGGAAGAGGACTTCACGTAGGCTTCAGTGGGCCGTCCTATGTAGTATCAAAAAGACAACAAAGCAAAGTTGCTGACATAATAAGCTACGTTTTCTTTGTTGTACCTTCTCATTCGTCGACTAAGTACTCGACTATTCCGCTGTTACGTCCCCCATCCCAAACGTCAGAGTCGTACACAAGATTGAATCCTAAGTTTTTTCATTCATAATCATGTCCACGATGGACGACGCGCAGGCCAAAGCGCCCCAAGAAATCCGGAACGTTGTCCAGTTCCTTCGCAGCAGTAAATCCGGCATGAAGATACGTGTCGGTGCGCTCAACGGAAAACGCGTTGACTACTTCAAAGGTTTGTCACCGTCACTGTCACTGTCGTCGTCATCTGCGTAGTCTTTCCCGCCTGTATTTCTAACCACCCACCACCGCCAGGCAAATCCGCAGTGAAAGCACTCCTCTCGCCCGCCTATGCAAAAATCAAAAACGCACCCAAAGTCACCACCGAAGCGGAGGCTGATGCACTCCTGCAATCGTCCATTCAATATGCATTCTACCTTCGCGTCGATCGCGGGGCACCGGCCGGCGCTTCGACGTCTCCGCGCCACGTCACTATCGTGCCTCAGCAGCAGTTCGCACAGGACGCGTACTTTGTATGGCTTTACGAAGGGTCTCAATGGACGACATACGCAGGAGGCATGCTGATGGTTGCACTCATGCTTGCTGCTGTGATGTTCCCTTTGTGGCCACCCATCATGCGCCTAGGCGTGTGGTACCTCAGTGTCGCCATGTTGGGTCTGCTCGGAGCGTTCTTTGGGCTCGCAATCGTAAGGTTGATATTCTACATCATCACCGTCGTCGTAGCGAGCCCTGGAATCTGGATCTTCCCTCAACTGTTCGCGGACGTCGGTGTCGTGAGTGGCGATATTTTGTTTTTGCATTTTGTTCTGTTTATCTGACCGACCGTGTTGCAGATCGAGTCATTTGTTCCCTTCTGGGAGTGGGATATCCCGAAGAAGAAGTCTGGAAAGAAGAAAAAGGGCAAAGCTCCTGCTGGTGCGAATCCTGAGGAGCAGCTTGCTAACAACGGTGGGGCTTTTATTGAAGAGGTGGAGGTCAATGATGAGTCGCCCGAGATATCACGTCCAGGGAGTCGCTCAGCACGAGTCGAGGAAGTTCCGGACGAGGATTCATAACAGCGTTGCATGGTTGTTGACCTCAAATTTCTTATCGGAGGGACCGCATGGTGTTAGACTTTGTATTCAGCAGGATTTTCGTTAGACTACATCTCACTCATTCCCTGGTCCCAGTGCACTGCATTATGACATCCATATTCACCGACGCCTCGCAGTAAATTAAAGGAGACACTGGACGCCTAACTTTCCTGGACCAGTTTTGGTTGGCAAGTGCTAAGCGTTAATTTTGGGAAGTGGCGCGAGGACCAATATGTAGCATGATTCAGAGTACACGACCCGGCGTGACGTGTCCTAGCATTCACAAAGTAGTGTCTTGGGATAACCCAGCATACAATGTATACCATACTCATATAAGTAGAACATGCATGACATATGAAGTGATGACAGTGAACGACAAGGACCAAGACCCGTAGTGGTATAACCATGAACTAGCTGGAATGCTCACAACTTGCCAAGGGCAGCAGATTTAGAGTCAAGACCAGCAGCCTTCGCGCGCTTGCGCATCATTTGAGTGGATTTGTTTCCACGGAGACCTCCACCCCAGTGACGACGTTGCTCCTCGTACTTGTCAGTGCTGTGGATTCCTGATGAGCATCGAATAATAATGGGAAAGTGAATGGGATGACTCACAAGTTGGCCTTGGCGGCGCTGACGAGGGTTGCAAGCTCGCGCTGGTCCTCGCTCTTGACATCTTGGAGCGTGAGGATGACGGCGGTCTTCTTATGGACGACTGTACCGAGACGGGCCTTGCCCTTGACGATGACGTAGGGGACACCCATCTTGCGGCAGAGAGCAGGAAGGAAGACAACCAACTCAATGGGGTCGACGTCGTGGGCAATGACGACGAGGGACGCCTTCTTTGCCTCAATGAGGGCAACGCAGTGGTTCAAACCGTACTTGACGAAAAGAGGCTTCTTGTCCTGTGGATTGTCCAAATCAAAACTGTGTTCACGATATCACTCCTTTGGACAAACCTTGGCAGCCTCCTTTTCATCAGCGGCAGCTTTAGCAAGAGCCTCAAGACGCTCCTTCTTCTCGACCTTGGTTTCTGGGCGGTACTTGTTGAGGAGCTTGAAGAGCTGGGTAGCAGTGTTCTTGTCGAGAGTGTGGGAGAACTGGGAAATAGCAGGAGGAACCTTCAAGCGCTGAGAAAGAATAACCTTCTGGCGCTGGAGGCGGATGTACTCAGGCCACTTGACGAAGCGAGTGAGATCAGTCTTGGGACGGATGTGTTGACCTAGAGTTAAGAAGCTGGGTCAGTTGTTGATCGCGCCAAAAAAAGATAAAGGAAACGAACCGATGCCAAAGTTCTTGGGCTTGGCCTCGAAGAGAGGGTTTTTGGTAGATTTTGCGGCTTTGCCAGCAGCACCTGGTGCGGGTGCGGGCTTCTTGCCAGATCCAGCTTTGGCTTTGGGGGGCTGGTCATTGAGACGAGAATGAATCAGCATACGAAGCAGAGCACCAAAGTGCCAGCAACGTAGGCTGCATGTCTCGGAGCTCTAGCGCTCTCGGATGACCATTCAAAATGGTGCAACCAAAGAGCCCAGCAACGGAAGTATCATCGCCGTACATGACGACTCCACTTCGGAAACAACATTTGATAACGAGGATCAAGATGTGTGCTGAACCGATTCTGTATTGAGTATGAGGTTGTTATCCCATGAGTATATCCGGATGAAAGACTTGCCATCCATTGTGTTAAGAGAGCAGGAGAATGGATTGAACGGTGCTAGGATGCTCCGATGCGGGCAGCGAACGATGCTTGGCGGTAACTCACCATTTTGAACGGTCTTGAGGAGGAGGTCTTGAGGTTAAAGGTCGTCGATGGATAGTGATTGTGAGATTCTGATGAGTATTTGACTGATTGAACTCCGCCTCGGCACCGGCCGGCTCATTCCCGATCGGTCACGATGAGTCCTAGTAGGTTCTTAGCCTGAGTGACTAACGTATTGACTTTATTTGACTTCTGACCAATCTTTGCTTTGATGACCTCCAATCTTTTCAAACGTTTCCTTCAGCTTTCCCCTCGTTCTCAGTTCCATGCAGTACCGAATGCGCGACTTTTTGCGACTGCACCACCGCCCACAGCTCGTTCCCCATATCGCCACCTCCGCACCCTAGCCCTCGGCGGGTCCCTTGCCCTCACCGCTTACACTCTCGGCGCCATCTACCCGCATCCCTACATCACCTTCATCGCCCCTCGCCCAGCCCCAGGCCCCCCACGCGATCCCGACTCCCCAGAATCCATCGCATACACAACAGCCCTCGAACAATCCCTCCAGACTCTCCCCTTCCTCACGTCTCTCCGCAACCAGCCCGATGCCCACGAGTGGTACGAAACCCGCCCATACGTAAACTACCCCGACCAGGTCCGCGTGAACAACCTCACCGCGGGCGCCCTCCGCGGCCCGGGAAAACTCGCGCTCCCACCCCTCGTACGCGCTAGGCGGGACGAGAGCGAAGCTATCCTCATCATACATGTCGGCCGTGGCGTGTGTGGACATGATGGTATCATACACGGTGGTCTGCTGGCCACCATTTTGGACGAGAGTCTAGCCCGAACCGTGAGTGCTTCATTACCTTGTAGGGTGTGTCTTGACCTGTGTTTTCTGTCCTACAAGGCGATCATCAATTTACCAGATAAGATTGGTGTCACTGCTAACTTGTCTATAAATTATCGTTCCCCGACATTTGCAGATCAGGCAAGTACTCGTGCCTTACAGATACTCATCTCCATGACCAAGCTTCCCGCCTTCAGTTCATCGTCGTCCGAGTTAGTTTAGTCGATAAGACCGGTCGCAAGACAAAGGTGACCGGCAAAGTAGAGGACCTGAAAGGCAACCTACTCGTCGAGGCACAGTCAGTCGTCCATCCCTCTCCCCTCTCTTTCTGAACCTTGTAACCCTCCCTCCACAGCGCCATGTTTGTTCAACCTAAATACGCTCACCTGCTCAAGACCAAGGCTGTCCAACAAATGATGGGCGACCCCGAAGCTGCTAAATCAACCCCCGTCCTCCTCAGCGAAGGCATGCCGCCTCCCCCACCAAAGGCATAGAGCAATTCATACCATTTACTAGCTAGCATATCATATCGTTAGTCATACCTGTATCATAGAAGATCCCAACTACCACCCTAGACATAATAGAACAGGAATACATGCTTGCGATGCGACCCAGCCTACTTCCACTCCGCAAGAACAATCTCCATAGCCTCTTCCACCGCCCAAGCTCCAACCCGCGCCCAGCGTTCATCCCCTCTTCTCAAACAACGAGTAATCTCCTCCGCTCCCATCTTAGCACTCTTACCACGCAAGCCTTTTGCACGCATAGCCTCTCGAACAGGTCCAGCGAGGAGCGCCGGGGTCACAGAAACATAAGCCTCTTCTTCCTCGTACGGTGGTGGATCCGACAAATAACCGTCTTCTGCTGACACCATGAACTTGGACGAAGAAACGGAGGTGGACGAAAACATCGTGCTGTTGGCACTTGATAACAGGGAGCCATTCGCAGCTGAGAAAGACGCGGTGTTGTTCGCGGTCTTCCATAACCCGCCCATGCTCATATCTGAAGAAGAAAGTGGCTGAAGGGGCACGGGGACGGGAATGGGCAGCGGGCGCACGGGCCCACTCCAGAGCACGATGCTGCCCTCTTCATACAGCTTTACCACCGCCCATAAGAAAAGGCGCTTAATCTTCACGCGCGGCGCATCCGCGGGCTTGATCGCATGTGAAACGGTTTTCGGTTTCGAAGACTGTACAACTTTGGTTTTCTGAGCCTCCCTCTCTGCTCGAGCGCGTCGCTTCGTCTCAGCGTGGACGACCCTGCCTGCGAGAAGTGCTAATTCGGGGACGCGGCGTAGATGGGAGAGCGTGAATCCTGATGTAGCAGACGTAGTACCTGATGCGATGTCAGCTGGAGTAGATGCGCGTGGTGTCTGCTCGTTTGTTAGATATGCCGTGCGTGCCTTGGGTGTTTGATCGCAAAAATGGGCGCGCGGACGCTTGATCGGCGTCGTGAACGGGTCATCATCGACGTCCGCTCCACACATGCGAGAGGATGATGCAACGGGCGCGTGATCCATGTAATGCTTGAGGTACAATCGGAACGTGTTCTCCGTGAGGTCCCGCGTATGTAGTCGTGAAGGGTGGCGAAGTTTCGGAGGTTCCTGGGAAATTGATGAGTTGCAGCGTGTTAGTCAAGACGGCGAAACTCACTGTGGAACCGGGTTTGACGGGACTTGAGGGGGCGGAAGTGGTGGTATCCGTAAGGGGTGAGGATGGGGGGTGTAATGGACGCTTCAAAGGTGTGTAGGGCGCGGGGATATTTGTCTTGGATGTCAGCGCAGTACTAGTGTCTTGCCTGTTGGAAGAGGATACAGGCTTGGATGTCGCGACAGGTAGGCTCCCTGCCTGGCAAGTCCGCAGCTCTTGCGAGTCTGTCTCACACGCTGGTATCTCAAATGGTTTGGGCACGGAATATCTAGATTTATGAAGCTCCACAACGTTTTTCCAGTGTTTCCATTGGTCGTTAGTTGACTGACAGGGCTCTTCAATCCATACGTATGTGACATCCACGAGGGGCAGGAATGGGGTCGCGCTCAGCTTTTATGTAAAGGATATGAATCACATTACCTACCGATAGATTCAGCTATTATTTGTCTGGTGTCATGGAAGCGAGCGACTTTGCCAATCACTTGTACTGGGTAGCCAATAGCAGTGACAGGGGTCGGTGGCGGAGGAGGTAGAGATTTTTTATATGTCGTATATAATCTGGGTTCGGGTTTCTGAAGCGAACGATTTGCATCGGTAGTTGGAGCTTTTGGCGCCGTAGGGTGGCGTAGCACACAGTCTATGACAGCCGTGGAATCATCGACTATACGACCGTCCTCGGTGACGACTAAAACATCCAAAGCAATCTGTTCAACTCACTAGTGTACAATGTCCGCTTCTCGTAGTCCTGAATTCCCACTACTATGCCAATGATCAGCACTGTTCGACAGGGAACATATCCCAGCCAGTAAAAGTCAGCGTCTGATTCCAAAGGTAATGATTTAGTAGATGTTGCGGTAAGAGCGACGGGCTGGACCTTTGACGTTGGTCTCCTTCATTGCAAGAACGTCTCTGATGAAGCAAGGAGCGGTTGCTTCCTTTGTGAACGTCCAACCCCAGATGTCTTGTGTGGATGGAGATGTGCTGGAAGAGCTCATCTCGTCGAGCTTGATATCTCATTCGTCTCTGGATGAAAGTACTTAGGGTCGTGGCGCGTAACCGACTCGTGCACGTGACGTCAACTTTCAGTTTTGCTGGATCATGAGAAAAGCATCTGTCAGTCTGTGTCACGGTGGTCACTGTGGTGCCCAGTGCCCTGCCTGACTGCCAGGTCCACCAGAAATGGCCTGAAAGTTTCTGAATGCACACCATCGTTGGTTTTATCGATTCTGATCTACCCAAATATTCAATATTCAAGGAGCTTGAGCCTGAGTCTCAGAGGTCCGTCTCATGATGAGAGCTTGCGGACGCCGTGTTATTTATAACCGCCTGGCTATCTAACCCGGGTGCGGGCTGAGTTCCTGCACCCAGAAACACCTCGGACTGACATTCAACCTTGATTTCAAACTTATTCGATGACCGAAGACAATACTCCTCGGAAGAAGCCCTGGAAGCTATTGAAGCGAAGACACTCGGACCACCATTTATCAGACGAGCTTGACTTGAGTGGCAGGAGAACGGCCAATGAAAGTGAGGTATGGAAAGTCGCCCTTGCAATTGCTGATTGTTTGATATATTTGCACCTGTCCTCTCTCACCTTCGCAGACTGGGTCAGGACCTGATCATCCGAGTCCAGTTCACGATTTATTGCGCAGTCATAAAACCTTTTGCTCGAAGCGCTGGTGGACAATCTCCGGGCCCTGCTCCCACGACTTCAAACACTGCAGAGGTAGGTTTGAGTAGAGTGGTTTGAGGCGTGATTATTATACAGTATTAATGTTCATCTTTAGGCCCAACAACTTCATGAGCAGTTGATGAGGAAAAGAATCGATGACGTCACCCAAAGTTTGGCAGGCATCAGCCATCTCACAGGCACACAAAAAATCGCCTCAGCAAAAGACAACCTACAATTTATTCCCGACGCAATCGACACGGCGTCCGCCGCACTTAAACCCCTGAAGGTGTTCAATTCCATTGCTAATGGGCTTGCAGATGTAGATACATTTGTCTCTGTTTTGTATGTGACTCAACTTCATGTCTAGATCCATCCCTACGCGAAGGTAGCATTGAGCATCTTCACCTGCGCGTCCAAGGTGCGCTTGTTTCTATAGCCTCGACTTGCATGTAACTAGGAATTTCTTGGTGGCAGATGATTCTTGATCAGGCAGATCGGGACGATGCCGTTTCCGCTCTGCTTATGAAGGTCTCGGAAGTCTATGATTTCATCACAGAAGACGGGACACTGGCCGAAATTCAATCCATGCAAGCAACCTACGTGAAGATATCGCAACAGACACTGGTATGCGCCGATTTCATCGCTCATTATTCTGAGACCAAGAATGCCTGTGAGTCAACTCCACTGCATCGTCGCCTGCCTCGCACTCAGTGTTACCTCTTTGCACAGGGGAAAGGCTTGCCAAGAACGTGCTCGGAGAAACTGGTGCCATGATCCAGAGCTACAATAATGCTCTCGACACTCTCATACAGCAATTTCGGGATCGAGCGGCCCGTGACACCGTTGTAATCGTTCACCATATGGGTAAGGAATTTACTTTGATGTTTCTCTGAGCCTTCTCTGAATCCGCGACATAGCTGAGAGCCTGGACCTCATTGGTATCGAGCATGCAGCCGGTGCTGGATTGAATCCGTCTAAGTGCTGTCTACCAGGAACTCGGCAAGATTTGCTGACGGAGATTGAGGACTGGATCAGCAACACCGAGGAAGGGATGTCACGCGTCTTATGGCTGTCTGGCGCGGTTGGTAAGGGTAAATCGGCCGTTGCCCATACAATAGCCAACCGGTACATTGAGCGCGGCGGTCCTACCTCTTGCTTCTGCTTCGATCGCACCCGGAAAACGGATCGCCGCCAGGAAAAAATATTCACCACTATCGCAAGCGACTTGGCGGACTGCAACCCTATCGTACGGCGAGCCTTGGCAAAGGTGGTTCATGATGACAATGGACTCAAGCGCACTGCAGACCTCACAAAACAATTTCGGGGATTAATCTTAAGACCAACCAACAAATTATTGGAAGCCATCTCTACACCTGTCCTTATTGTTATCGATGCGCTTGACGAGAGTGGTGAAGAGGATTCCCGAGAACAGATTCTTCGTCTGCTGGCGTCACAGCTAAACGAACTCCCAGCAAATGTTCGCGTCGTCGTAACTTCGCGTCCACTCCAAGACATTCAGAAGTTCCTCGCCGCATCACATATTCGTCGTCTTAGCATGGATGATATATCGCCCGAGTCCGCAGGACGTGACATCCAGCGTTACATCTCCACCAGGCTGATGGACCTGCGGGATACTTTCAATGATGCGGACTTCCAGAGGCTTGCTCAGAAGTCTGACGGTCTATTTGAATGGGCTCGTCTCGCCTGCGAGTACATCAAGGGTACGAACAGAGTGCGTGTCGATCCGATGAGCCGTTTCAAAGTAGTGGTCGCCAAAGCAGCGGTTGCTGGAACAGCCGTAAAAGGAACACGTCTCTTGGATGGTATGTATGGACAGATCTTGGGAGAAATCATACGAGAGGACGAGTACGAGGAAGTGATGCCTGCATTTCGCTCTGTGATGGGACAAATTCTTGTATCATTGGAACCACTTCCAAAGGTTGCCTTGACCACAATGCGACTGCATTTTCCCATGGATGACCGCCGTTATAAAATTGATGATGTCATTGGGTCAATGGGTTCACTTGTCACCGGCACTGCAGATTCTCAGATTCCCATACGTCCCATCCACGCATCCTTCTACGACTTTCTTACAGACGAATCACGCAGCAACAAATTCTTCGTCAATCTGTCATCGATACAGCGCGATGTTGCCTTTGC